>LUCH01005680.1:4435-14691 GCA_013368495.1 Paragonimus heterotremus | reverse complement strand
CATTCTCTGTGATTTTTCGAAGTCACCGGAAACGTGTCCTCCAGTTTGCTCAGGCTTTGGCTATCAGACGTTATAATCCCCCCCCCCTTGTATGTTCAAAAACAGTTTGTGTTGACGTTGCGGCTGCCTTGGTAGTCAGCATTCCCATTTGTTTAATCTTCGTTTCCGTGTCCGTCTATCTAATCCCGTAAGCCATTATTTCCGCCTTACGGAACCTTATCTTAATGTTTAAAATTAGTTACATGTCCATGTGCGATCAGAATGTACGAAATGTTACTCCGGAGAACATCACATGATTTACGTCTTCTCATTGCCTTATTCATATTATAAAATCAGCCACTTGTGAGACCAATTTCTACAGTTCCAATGAATGAAACCCTAACAACCGAGCTGCTATCCAGAAGAGCACAGCTATTGGAGCGTTATGCGTGACCGTGTTAGTTTGAAGTGTGGAAAATTGAGTGGCTGTGTAGTTTATTTGTGGAAAGTTGTACGTGTGCCAGGTTGTATGAAAAATAACGTCAGGACCTGATTGTCCTGTCTAACTGGTGTGAAGTTCCCTTCTTTTGAGTTCTTTGTCCCCGTGCTATTTCCATATGGAGTACAGTTGATTCACACCTACGCATGCGATCGCTTTTTTTGTATTCATCACATCAATAAAGTGGACATAGTCCGCCATACAACCTTCACTCCAAACGTCGATCGTTGCATGTTACTAATAACGACAGGACATATATCGCGAGATGTCAACACTTCGTTTATTCTTTTCTGTCGTGAACGTAAAACATGAGAATACATCAGACATGCGGATAACAACAACAATAGAAACGGTCAACAATTGGGTTTACATGAAACAAGGATTGTCATCAATATCAGAACATATAAACCACGTGAGTCTACAGTTTATGCACACGCGGAACCAGACGACGAGTACTGATTAACATTGCTTCGGAGGGTACAAGTAAATTAGGATTCCGGCCGCGCAATAATACATGAAACAAGTTAGTGGGGTCAACATGACCCGTTTTCATGATGCGCTTTGCTACGGATTAGGTAGGATTTCCGTTCAGTCGTTATGTTGCCATTGCCTCTCATGCACACCAACCATTCAGGCATATGTTCAGTCGTTATTTGTCGTAGACATCAACCTGTTCTTCCAGTGTAGACGTCACCGCAAGTGCGAATAAAATGATAGATTACATGTGACAGAACATTTCGGTTGGTCGTTATTATGAACAAGCTGAGTCACACTCGTAGGTGTGAGTAGGAATCGCAATTCACTTGCAGGGTATGTACAAGTTGGGGAATAATGGAACGTCGTTGTGATATGGTCGCCTTTGGAAAGTAGATTCAGAAAAACCTGTTTCTTAGGAACCGTGCACACGGTAATATCGATCTGTCTTTTCTGACTATGCATATGGACAAACCTCCTAAGAAGCATGTCTTTCTGAATCTACCTTTCAAAGGCAGTAGATTTTTTGTTTATTTAAAGTGATTTTGTTGTGATTAGTTATGCTTTTTTTTCGGACGAACGATCTGAACCGCAGATAGATACACAACATGTACTCTACCAGCTGAGCTGCTAAACTAAGCTGAGAGTTTCGAACTATCTTATTTGCTCGTGGTGGTTCGTCATTTCTGCTACATCCTTGGTGTTCACTGAATGTTAGCAAGTGTCGTATCCTGTATGTCCCAAGTGGCAGTTCGTAAATTAGCTGGTCTATTGTAACGAGTAAACTAAACGCGAGCAATAGTCACACGTATGCGTAGAGGCAAAATAAAACGGGAGCATGAATCAACGTATGCATCGACCTTCTTGAATAAACAACCAAATAATTGATCAAACAAGTCAGTGGGTAACAGTACATGCAGATGCGGCAGAGCGAGCAGTTGGGCAATACTTGAATGGACAGCGCACACGCACGTTGGTCAGGATGGTCAATGCGAACACTGGATTCGAGGACACGACACCGGGTATTGGGAGATTATCTCGAATATGAAATATGGTTGCATTTTGAAGTGTTCAGCGAAAGATTGACAACAGTGTTCATCTGATGGGAGGTTTAAAGGTCTACCGGAACCGATAATATCAAACGATGTGCCAAGATAACCTTAAATGCCTCAAAAGTTTAAAGTCTTTGGGATGTTACCTTTTTAATTCCATCTTATTCATTCCTCTCACCATTTTAGTCCAGATTTACTACAAACCACTAACATCAGAGCTATTGAGCCGACGTGAGTACCCCACCTTCTTCAGTTGCAGTATGGTAAATCTATGTTATCTCCACCGTAGACTACGTTCTGTTCGAATTCTGAAGATTGGCTAGAGCACTCGTAAGCATTCATATCCTCTGACAACCATGTGTGCGGTTCTACTTAGTGTTGTATTTCTGTAAATATGCAATCAACAGAGACCTTACAGACTGTAACAACGGTAGAGGGAACACGTGACTCAATAGATGTACAAACTATATTGTCCATTTACAAGCGGTAGCGTTATTCTTATGTGCGTGGGCGAATGAGGCGTTGGTCGTTGAAGGCGCGATCAAAAAGAACGCAGCCTGAGTCTCGGCACTAGTGTGGGACTCACAGGCGGCTTTGACGTGTATACAACACTTAGGTTTCTCTCATATCCGTTTCCTTAACACTAGCTTGTGATCATTGAAATCTGATTGTAGTACATTCACCAAACTAGTAAATAAAGTTCGTTTGTAATTTCACCCATCTTCTCTTTATGACCTCCGAACTGCGTTAACATAAGGCTAGGGAATTCAGGACGTCAGAAACACCCATGAGACGAGTTAGGATCACGGTATAAGGGTTTGAGAGAGCAACCTTTTCAAAGTGAACATTTCATGTGTTGTGAGAACGTACAAATTAGTGTAATACTGCATGAGACTGCTAAAGTTATGGTGCTCATGCATACACGGAATGGTGCTTATCTTCATATCCTGACTACCATAATGTCAGTTGCTAACGGACAATTCATGGACATAAGTATGTGTTTGACTGACGGCATTTAAGCGAACCGAAGGTAGCATCTTTTCGAATTTCGGAACAGGACTTTGTACGCGCTAATCAAGTCAATTTTATCCCTTTTTAGAATAAGTGTTTATCGATCGAATGGCATGGATGTTGGTGTTGCGTGTTAGCTGGTACACTTTGAGTATCGATTTCGGGTTGCAGTCACTTCAGAAGGTTTGAAAAATTAACTTTCCTTTGTCCAGTTCATCAAGACAGCAAGCATTTCGTTTATTCGTATGAAACATTCTGCTAACTCGGTTCTGCGTATGGTGACAAAACAATGAAGTGAACGAGCGTCACGTTAGTGTGATCTGGGTTGGGTAAATGGTTTCACTACCACGGCAACGAAATTGATTGCGTCAGTACCTTTTGCCGACAGAGGGCCGGTGTATGACGCTTGATTGACAAACGAAGTGTTTGCACCTTACAATGTATGTCTTTTTGCCGTCTTGAACATCAGACGGTACTGATTGATCCAAGTGCATAGAATTCAATTAGGCCGCCTCATGGAACATTCATTACGTCTACTTGAAAGGCTGTAAGTTTCCTTGGTTATGACTTTATGATTTTGAATTATTTGGCTAGGTGATACCAGTGGTTGTATTGTTCGCCGTACAACACAAGGTTAGGCGACTTAATGACCCCGTGAAATGTTTTCACTACGTTAATTGTATTGTTCGGCCGTGTATCGTCCATAAATAGGTGCTGTGGTTTACTCCGCTTCCTTCTCGATGTTTCTTATACGATCATAAAGTACCGTTCTCTATTAACATGGGATAGCTTGATTCCACTGCTATTTATTCCTTGAACGTGCGCGTTTCCATTTTGAGATTAAGGTGCTTACTAAGCTGTTGTTGTTCTTTTGTAGACAAAAATTGCGTGCATTGATCAGTATATGTGCTGTGGACTGACCGTGCAATCTAGGCACCGTTTCTTCAACCCAATAAATATATCAGGAAGAGAAAGTTTAGTTGAATGCTCTTCCAGCGGTAATTTGATGTTTTGGTGTACCAGGTTTCGTTCTGCAATTGATAACGGTGCCCATTTGTTTCATCCACTGAAATGTTATCAAATGTTGACTGTATACAAACAATAAGTATACTTTGATCTGCTCTGGTAATTGTACCTGGTCTTTCGGATTGAACCATACTTTATGGGTCATTGAACTCGTGCGGAAACGCACATTTTAACCGCGCTGTATCAGTAAGTTTTGCTTTCGATGGCCTAATGACGGAAGTTGTTATTTTATAAGATCCATATAGTTCTTTTGGAAACAAAGTTCTGATTTAATTATCTGTGAAAATTGTCTGAGCGTACAATGTTAGTGTATGCAGTTCAGTTCCTATTCTATGCCGTTGCACGTAATACGTCGTTTTTAACTTTGCATAGTCTTTCAGGAAATTTTATTCAACGCAGTTTGAAGGCAGTAGTGTGTGCTAACTGTCTACAGCCACCTGAAAGATAATTCAGCAGTTTATCCATATGCTGCCCATCAGCTTCCTCGTGAAAAATATGTTATATTTTTTCACTAATTACACACATCAGATACTTCATTTATGTTCTGACAAAAGAATGTCACAAATGTTAAACCTGAACAGCCCGGCTTAATTTTCTTAAATAACGTGGATTCTGGTTCATGTCTGCCTCACGCCAGCTCAATCCTTCAAACTATCTAGATTCCCTGTCGTCCATATGGTTGGTGGCACCCGTTCTTGAATTGGGTTGTCAGTGATAACAGTCAACGAACACATGCCCATGAACGTGTATTGGATATAGCTCGTAATTGTGTTACTGTTTGTTCACTGCGTGATTAATTTCACCATACATTGTTTTGACTGCATTGCAATCTTGTTGCGTTCCTCACTGTGTTACTGCTACAGCAAGGAAACCAGCAACGAGTTTGGACTAGGTATATTTGCGATTACTACTGCGGATTTCAAACCATTACACTTCATGTTGCGGTCAGTTAATTTCCTATGATGGATTTTTGCGTCTTAAAGATCATGAATATTCACCCCTTTTACTGGATTCTCAAACTACTTGGAACGTTCCAAAATCTGTTGTGTTACGTGTAGAGACATGAAAGAAAAGAACAAAACCTCACATTTTCTCACGGTAATGAGCATAGACGCGTACATCGTGATTAAAACTATGGCTGTTCCCGACGTCTGGATTTCGCCTCTAAATACCTCTTCAAAACATCTGTTCAACTTGTCAACTTCGAGGTTTAGGAAAGAGCCGCATGTTATAAGTTTAATGAGTGATAAAAATCACGATGTACTCTTACAGGTGCGCATCGAACTTGAGCCTCACGGTGCAGTTTCGGTGACCAATTGCCAATTCAGATAGCGTCGGAGAAGAACCCAATTCCCCGAAAATACCATTTTATTTGCCTTCGCAACGGCCTAACTCATTGCTGTTTGAAATGACCTTCATGGTTGACAGGGTCATGTGTCACTTCGCCCTTCACGAGCGTTCTCAACCTTCGTGCCAGTTTCTGACACCCCGCCTACACGCACGTCCTTTAATTGGGACATCACTGTACTGTGTGATCATGTTTCTAGATTGGTCACAAACTCTCTAAATGTGGTCTAGTTTGTGATCGTGTTGTCTTCGTATTGAGTGACATAAAGTGGCTCTGTCCGGAAGCCAGTCTTTTCTCTGTGTTCGTTCGTTAGCCTCAGGTGGTTCGGTTGGCCGGGAAGATAGGAATTAGTCGTGCATACTTCGTAGTCAGTTGTTCATTACCGTTGAACGTCGTTCCGTCACCTACCGTTTTCACTAACCGTTATTCTATTGTCTGTTCACGCGCTCGTAGGCCGTATATCGAGTCACAACAGATAGGGGATCAATTAATCATCGAAACAAATGGCGCTAGACTTCGGCAAAGTTATTACTACTGAATGAGCCATGATTTCAACCAGCTTGAGTCTTTTTTGGACAACATTTATGTAGAAAAACAAAGTCTCTTGTCTGACTTTCAGTCAGTTGCCTTTACTGTAAATTCTATTTATTTTATTGATTCCACGCGTCGTATAGCAATCATTTATCATTAGCAGTGATCCTAACCATTTCATCATTATTGGCACCAGTAGTGTCTTTTATTATGGATGGTTGTACGGAGAGGTTTAAACCTTCCATTCAGTTGAAGCCCACAAGTAGTTCTGAACAGGCTTTGTTTATTCTTCATGATTGTAAGCTTTCACCGATTATTAACCGTTCAGTACGTATGAATGCTCATTTTTTGCAATTGGTCCTGACCTATCTAATATTGAGCTCAGTTGTATTTAGATGTTGAATACTTTTTTTGCATTTTCGATTAAATTGTCCAAATCTGGAACTGATTGTGCGACCCAAGGGTTTCTGGTGGTTTGAGAATTAGGGCGGTAAGCCTTGAGGTGTCAGGTGCGCCCGCTTTTCTGAAGTATCTTCTGGTTCCTTTTGGTCTCCGTGAACCTGTCCTTAATCCCTCATCTGAATCAACTGCGAAAGATTACTGACTTCTCTGGACTCTTCCACAGGAGCTACTCCAAGTGCAACGCCGTTAAAAAAAAGTAACGATCGAACGCCTAAAGTGTGAGATTACTATCATATGATTTTTAACAAAGGCCTATTGCAGGGGAAATGACGGATTAACGGGAAGATATCCCATCACTTTGTTAATTTGAAGTATTTCCTAAAACGATTTTAAAGGGGTATAACTGCAAATTCCTCTTGACGGTGTATCACGTTTGTTTTTTACAATAAAAACTGCGGTTTCGCTTTTCATGTACTTGTTTTTGTCCTGTAGATTAATTTTTTTCGCAGCAACCTTTTAAGATGTGATAAAACAGTCATTATCAATAATGAAAGATTTGCGCTTTATCAAAATGATGTTTTTTTAGTTGGTCCCAGCAATTTGAGCGACTCCGATTGCTGACACGAGAAAATATTTCCATTCTTATTTCGGCTTTTAGGTAGAAGACAGAATGTGGTTATGAAACGTGGTTTTCCGGAAACTGAAACCCATCACAAAAAGCTTTTAGTTACCTTGATGGAATTTTGTGTTCAAATGGTAGCGTCTTCGAGCCTAGTAGTTTTATGTGGGTTGCATTTTGACCATCTAGATGTTCAAAAGACGAAGTCATTGGCATCTTGATGGCCAAAGGTTGAAGACATTTTTGAAACGACATGTTATATTGTCGATTGTATACACAAAAGTCATTCAAATTCACCCAATAGGTTCCACGGTCGACGTCATTCGAGTTTCGATAGCGTGTACACGCAGATTATTGCGACCCATTTATAAGCAAATACTATGTCTTAGTCACGCGCGATTCTTATCCGCACTGGCCAGAGATGTTTTCATGGCTTCATTATGCGTTGATTTTACAATCACTGCATTCCGAAAGACTTTAAAGAATTGGCCGGCAACATCGGCGGTCATTTTACAGCACACACGTATATGAAAATTGGTTGAGTGTGTTGAATTGCTGTCATCTGCTGATCGCCATCAGACGTCTTCAACCAAACGGACAACTGCTCTCAGTGCATCCACTTTTGCTGAGCTAGACAAGGGTGTCGATGATGTTTTGGTACAGTGCAGAAATGCAGCATATACGACATGGTACGACAAGTACATCCAAACTATTCAAACAATTTGTCTTAAGAACATAAGTGCTTAATCTGGAGTCCGCCGACTTTGTTTCATATCATGAACACTAACCTTAACTTTTTAGTGGAATAGCACTGAATAACACTGGTACTCATGCATGCCGAATAACCAATTAACCGGATGGTTCTGTTTGCCACAGACATGTCTGGTCCAAATTTGTATTCAGTTACTGAGGAAGTACCGGCAAATCAGCCAGTGTGGATAGCTTCTCTGCTACAGCGCGTAGAAACTAGCTCTGAGTTTGAATTAAGTACGTTGTGGACTACTGCCACTTAGTTGAAACCACTACACTACCATGCCCACTTCTCATGTGGGTGTTGAGTCATCACCCCGCAATATCTAATTTTAATGCTCGGTAATGAAAACCGGGCGTCAGCCTTGACCGTGGTCAAAAGCAGAGCTTTCTTTGTGTTTTGGCAAACTGTTCCCTGGCAGAACTAATCGCATGTACGCCATCTAGCACTAATTTGGTGAGAAAACATGACCAAACCTATACGAAACAGACGTGACCGTCATCTGTACATCTCGCTGACTCATACAACATGCGACCACGTCTACTCTGGAGGATTTGTGTCGTTGATGCTGGTGACTTCGTGACTATGGCAGCGTCCGGTTCGCTGTTGGGCCCAGTTGTCGGAGAGACTATTTATAGTCGTTGGTTTGTTCTAATATCAGGTAGCTGGTAACCTTGATAAACGACGGTTCTAGACTGTCGCCAGACAAAACCTGACATTTATTGCTACGCTGGAATACCAAGGTCACGTCATATCGCTTGTTAATGCGAAATGATCCTGTATATGTTGTCTGCAAAAGTCGTCGAGGAGTAACTTTGACAATCTATACATTAGAAAAAGTTGGTAAACGAGTATCAACGTACATTAACATTGACACAATGAAATACAATTTTTCTAAAGACTCCACTAGTCGCCACTTTTTATCTGCATGCATGTTTTGCACTGAAGTTGTCGACCTAAAATCGACTCCATTTCACTCGAGTTTGCAACGGTTTGCATACAGTGGATTGTATGCTTTTCTAAACATCTTATTCAGTTGTTTGCTTGGTTAATCTTGTTCAGGTAGTTGGCGGAATCGTTTGTTTGAAATCGATAAGTCTGATCTCCCAAAAAGCAACTTGGTTTTTCATCAGTTGAATTCTGGTGAGTATTCTGCGTTCATGTTCATCCGTTCTGTATAAGCACTGACTTTCGCCGTTGGTCTCTGAGTAGACTGGAATCGGTTGTCTTTTTCTTTTCCAACCTAATTGGAAATAACTGCTTGTTGTGTTCCCAACTGTGGACTTTCTGATTCCTTTCTGCTGGAATTGCACACAAAGTAAAGACGAACTAATGTAGGAGAGGACCTTGTATTGTGTCATCCGGTCTTCTTATTTCTAAAGACATCCTGGTGGGGTCTGTAGGATTCGTCTCATCTACTGTACCGAACACTTACCAAAATCGGTAAAGTTGGTGGATTCCGTTGAGCAACCAGTCCCCTTCTGTAAGCATAGCAAGTACCCATAAGTTAACTGAGCGGGTGTAATATGTAGACCGGTTCACGACTTATTTCGATTGTCTAGCACGACTAGCTGCTGAACTTTCCACTGTGAAGAGAGAAAGTTTTCAGCGGTCTAAAGAAACGTCCACTTATTCCGCTACCCGAGGGATGTTAGGCTGTGGTACAAATCGATGTGAAGGCTAATTTAAAGTGTGATCCGCAATTATTACAGCATGACAGCCATGGTGAAAGATTCAAAATTCCAGGGATGTTTGCGCGACAGATGCTGGCGAGTAAGTTTCAAACAGTTTTGCTTCTGGCTAACGCTTAACTCGGTCTATGTATGTCGGATAATTGGCCTGCTCTGCTACCTAGGCGTGGTGATCAGCCTTGTGTGCCATTTTAATCTGGCGGGCTGTGCTTGCGAGCACATCGGTCGTTGCTGGTCTAATCAAATCGGGTTGGCCGAAGGGGAGCAGCCAGATAAAAGGCAGATCCTTAAAACAGTTCCCTCTCTCCAGAAGTTTGGGAAAATTCGTTAGAACACAAAAACTGGTAGATGCAAGCATTTCGAATTGATTCGTCAGTATCAAACGTACAATAACATGAAACGGTCTTTATATCGAACAGTTAGGGGTGAAATGGATGGTCAGTCGGCGGGTTAGGAAAGGTCACTAAGTCCAGGCCACGGTCAGGCTCACGAACAATTGTTTCTAAACACACAGGACCGGCTTCAGTCGATTGATTGCGACAGTCTCAACAAACCGGAAGAATCTTGAATTGGGATGACATGGTAGGATTCTGAATGCGCAAGTTGGGTCGATGACGTGACCAGTGGTCAAGACGTGTCTAGGGACTGCGTGTGTTGGTTGCTTGCGTGTTTCAACGACATCGCAATTCTTCGGTATTACGGAGGTCTGTACTTATCTAAGGAAATGGCAAAATTATGTAGCTGGTTCGAATCCAGCCGAAGCCCTGACTTTTCACAGTTGGGTCTCATCTAAAATAATGTGAATTTGATATTGATAATTACTGATGAGTAGTCGGGGATTTGGTTAATTTCAAATTGAACATCATTCACAAT
>LUCH01005679.1:0-27397 GCA_013368495.1 Paragonimus heterotremus | reverse complement strand
GATTGGCTACTGTAGGTGCAACAGGGGAACCCATAGCTACACCATCCGTTTGCTTGTACACTTTTTTGTTGAATGTAAATAAAGGTGAGTACAGACAAAGTTCAAGGCCAGATGCAGTTTCGGAAGGCGACAAATTAGTACGTGCATCAAGAGAGTCGTCACTTTCTAATAACTCTTTAACAACATCAATGTTAAGTTTAACTGGTACACTGGTGTAAAGAGAGGTAACATCAAAACTAAGAAAGGTTTCATCGTTACATAATCTCATGTGTTCGAGTTTGTCAACAAATCAAAAGAATCTTTAACGTTGCTTACCAACATGTTTTGCAACCGTTTGATAATGCGGCTGATGAACTTGGCCAACTTGTAAGTTGGACTGATGGTGTAGTCAACAATATGTCTTATGAGCATTCCTGTTTTATGCACTTTTGGAAGGTCATAGAAACGCGAAGGACGATTACTCTTCGGATTGAGCATGAACCAGGTAGACTGCCCAAGTTTTTCTTTGATGCCTCAGAGGAACTTGCTGATCTGTGCTCTGACTTTATTGAGTAGTGCGTTAGTCTTCTGTTCACTGATTTCTTCATATGGTCCAGTAGCTAATTGCTCTAACATTTTCTTTTGGTAATCTTGATTAAGAATCACTGTTATGTTGCCTTTGTCGGCCTTAGTAACGTGAATCGAGCGATCCTTCTTCATTAAACCAAGAGCATTCTGTTCTGCAATGGTTAAGTTTGAGACAGCTGGCTGTTGTCTTTGTAAAACGCTTGCAATTCTGAATCGTGCTTCATCCGCAACATCTGTAGCCAGTTTGCTTAGTGCAGGTTCAGTTTTGGGAATTATATCCATTGGTTCAAGTTGCTTCCGTTGGTTGTTGAAATTGAGTCTTTTTTAAGCAGAATTTTCTCATCTATACTGAGTGATCGTGATGAGAGATTCATAATCACGTTTTCTGAGAGACGCTGCGTTACTGATTGTGGGTCGGAAGAAACGTGATTTAGTCTTCCGAAAGGTTTGTCAAACTTTCTTTTTTGACGTTCATTTGCTTTCGCGAAAAAAATTATTTCATGCTGATTAATCAGTTCCATGACAGATGTCCGAATATCGTGGGGTAACACATGATGGATGAGCCCATCTAAATTGTCACAACGAAAACGTATACATTCCAGGTAGTAGATAGTTGAGTGTACGAGTTGCCATAAAATTATACGTGAAGCTGTCAGTGCTGCACATTTTGAGCGGACGCTGTTATCCGGCGGTTTGATTAGCAGAGAACGTGAAATTACTTTTGCGGAAAAACAACAAATATTGAACACACGGTGATTGACCCAGTTGGCATGCCTCTTCGCCAAAGTGGTTTGATTATAAGTCAGTTGTAAGATATTCGATTACAACAATCCTGAGGAAGGCCACCCGAGGTGGTTGAAACGTAGAGTATTACAACTTGTTCATAACGCTGTGTTATTCTCAATCCATCTATCAGTAACATGTTAAACACGACGCCCAAGCTGTTTGACTTCATTCGTACAAAATTTGGTGCGGATATCTTACAACTCATGGTAACATATTGTACCCAGGCTATTATGAATGTTTGCATGATTGAAGTTGTTGCATTGTTTGTCTACCTTCCATATGACTGCGGCGCGAACCCGAACGCAGTTTTGTCACACACTTCCGGTTTAATCGCTCGTCAACAGCCGGCCTCTAGCCTCCCTAGCTAATTTACGTGTGGTTGAAATTTCTTGCGCTATAAGAGACCCTTTGTGTATTTCGAGTAATAAATATCCGGTCTCTCTTCTCAAAGGCCTTTTTATATTTCGCGCCTGGTAAACACGCACTTGGGGAAAACGACTTAGTTCGCCGCGCACCGAAATAACACCTGAGCTGAGACCAATGCCTTTGCACTACTTGAGTCTATCCGTGAAAATAGGCCTGTTTGTAATGCATGACCGGTTAGCAAGGTAGCCATGCTGGGTAGAGGAAAAAAGATGATTTGATAAGAAGTGGTTAAGGATGGCACGTTTTAATAAGCGCTCCATTATCTTACACGGAATACTAGTAAGGCTGATTGGCCGATAGCTAGCGGGAGCGTGCCGGTCACCCGCTTTAAATATGGGCGTGACCGTCGCCTCTTTCCATGCACTAGGGAGAATGCCAGTCTGGAGTGTCTGTGTAAACAGCTTATAAAAGGGTTCTGTCAGACTAGCGGCTGCCTCTTTGAGGATTCTGGGATGGATCTTGTCTGGACCCATTGCACTATATGAATTCACCTTAAGTAAAAGGCCCTCGACATCCAGTACAGAAAACTCGGCAGTAACGAGTGGTTGCAGGAAGTTCTGCTGCTGAGGGATAGGGTGCCATTCCGGCGGTGCGACGCTGTAGACTGCCGTGTAGTAGTCCCTAAATAACTCGGCCACAACCAGGGAGTCAGACGAGGCCTCCTCGTCGGGAAGTCGCAAAGAAAGAGCCTTGGCAAGGTCGAAGAAGATGGCATCTGAGATGAGGCCATTGTCTCTGGCCTCGCTCAGACTGTCCATGAAAACAAGCATGTTAGTTATGCATGACCGATTAGGAAGGAAGTCATGCTGGGTATAGGAAAAAAGATGGTTTGATAAGAAGTTGTTAAGGATGGCACACTTTAATAAACGCACCATTATCTTGGACGGAATGCTAGTGAGGCTGATTGGCCGATAGTTAGCAGGAGAGTGCCGTTCACCCGCTTCAATGATGGGTGTTACTGTCTTCTCTTTCCATGCCAATCCGCAATTTCCGTTTGAAAAGCTTACAAAGGGGTTCCGCCAGACTAACATCTCACGATATATGTCTTCTATTGTTATTGGTAATAAAAATTTAACATAACTCACGCTTATTCAGCGGTTCCCAGTCGGATAAAATTGATAGTTGTTCTATTAACGCGCGGTGTAGAGAGTTCCTTAATTTTGTTCGCAAACGATGTTTCATTTCTGTACAACAACCTTTTGTATCATCTTTACAGGTTGTTCAAACTGATAAAAATGGCATTGTAATACAACAAAAGTTTTGTGCACGTCGGTCTGCTCTCCTCTTCGTTGCGCAGTCGTTTGACGATACTACACGAATCTATCATCCAATTTTTCAGCTCCGTTGTACCACGAACATCGTCGCATCCCGGATCACGCTTCAGCAATCCACGGCAACTCTGTAGTATTACCCACTTCCGGATACTGGTAATAAGAAATATTGCGGTGGTCATCTCGAACACTTGTGAGCACTTTTCTGTCAGCCAAACCCTTTTGATTAACACAACTTGCTGGAACTTCGTAACTGTTTCATCTCATTCGTTCATTTCGCTACCACCGATAGCCTAGTGAGTTGCACATGCATTTACCTAATCTACTCAGTAAGTCATCTTGACCACCACATATCAAAACATGGGTCAAAACGCACCAAGTAGTAATTGCTTTAGTAAGCACAAAATGGTAGTTAAAAATGGGGTGGAAATTACAACTAACACTTCCCAAGCTGTCATGCTATGAAATTATTCCAATTTCTCGGCCAGAGCAATATTTTGGTCTAGTGAGCTGCTTGCCGTATCATCCACAATTTTTACAGTCCACGTAATCACCTACTCGTATACTGTAATTCCTAAGTTGACAGTTTACATAATGACCCGCAAATTTCTTTCAACGTATTAGTTTGCCAGTTATTCGTAAGCTATCCAAGCTTACTCTAATTATTCCAACTCCATCCCACCCTATATCGTCCACGCTTTTCCAACATCTCCTACCAAGTAGTCAGGCGCATGTTACTCCCACCGACTCACTCAAGAATATTAATGCATCATACTGAGCAACGCTACTCTAACGATTGGAACAAATCAACCTTCTGTTGCAATATATTTGATTGCTGCTCGGTTTCTTGAATTCGTGACTCCTGACTAATAAGATGTGCTTTCAGACCTCTTACCCTTCTGTTTACGCATCATATCACTCTAATCCGTGAAGTATGGTGTGTCTCAAGGATTATAGACACATGGCTAAGCGTAACATGTAATAACTTGCTCTGAGAGAGTTGTGGCACTTGATGAAGTATTAGACACTCAGAGAAATAACATTTAGCAATCGTACTTGGCAAACCTTTTAGTGATATTGTTATTGTTGACCTCTGTGGTTACTGATGTCTCTAGGCTCTTGTGAGTTAACACCAAGGCGTCCTGGCCTTATCCAAATTCCCGGAAGACATTTAATTCCCTTCGTAAATATTTTTAAATATTATTACTAATCACATTACAAATTTAGCGCAGGTATCCAATCATCCACCATTCAGAGGCTTTCTCAACCTCAGTACTATTTTCGACAATTCGCCCTTTGCGGGTAACTCGACTTCCGGTTCAAATTTTCTCTCTGTCGCTGATTACTCATATTTTTGCCTTATCGTTGCCCTGTGTGTCAAAAAGTTAAAAATGATTAGTGTCATTCTTTATGGAATAACGTACCAATTCGTGACATATTGCATCATTTGGGTCACCGTGTCTGCTTCTGTACCTGTTTTATTTAGTATTTTTGGCGCTCCGAGCATCAAAATTTATAACATTCCCGTCCGTCTGACATATCAGTTTAGCCGATTATTATCTGAGTAGATATTTGCTCGGTTTCACCGTTGCCTTACTTTACGTTCTGTCTCCGTTGTCTGACACTTTTATAACGTTAACACTTGCCGCTTTTGTGCACAGCCTATAACACGGTGTAATGCACGAGATCCAGCAGCATCGACGGATCAAAAGTATCGAGGTTTTGTGGCTGATTCGGCTGCCGCATAACAGTTCAGAACGTTATGTAGAACCAGACGTGCCCATATCGGTGCCGCATTAAGTTCACCGGCCTGGAGAAGGACCAGTACACTCTGCTCGCTTCTTCAAAATATCCATTTATCTGCATGAGTTACCTTTTTCATGAAAGCCGCATTTCCACGGGGACTGTATCTATCCCGCTGCTCGCCACCTCTGATGAGCAGAAACAATACACTTTTAGATGCAATTGCAGGACGTCCAAAAATTTCAGTGCACTGCGCATGGCCATGGTTGAAAAAGCTCTGGATTGAACACAAACGGCTTTATCTGACAAGAAGTCAAAAGTGAGCCCACTGGACAAATATATTGTGCTCGCCCCTCCAGGTGTGACTGTCGCTTGTTAGGCAGTGGCCTTGTTCGCAGCTCAAACTGTGGCAGCCGCGACAAACATGAGGAACATTAAACGCCGAAAGGGGAGGCTCGCATTGTGGGGACGACTTCAGACCACATTTTGTCCATGTGAGTAAGCCAAGGCGGCATTAAGCATGTAACGGCCCAGCACCCCGAGGTAAACCCGATGGCTCGATCCTAACCATCCATTCGCCCCACATCCGGTCAGGAGACCACAGGTTAACTGTCTCACTCACTCGCGTATCCCTGGTCTATTCACAAGGTCACAGACACATCACGTGCTCCACAGACCAACGCGTAAGTCAATAGGCCCTGTCCACTGTGCACATCCAGGCTCTGCCTGGCGTAACTCACCTTCGCTCACCCGACAGACAGTGACGTCTTGTCCCCTCGACACTGCGAGAGGCAAGGTCACATACACGCACACACATGCGCATCGACTGATCCAACTCACGCGCGTTAACTTACAGACACGTAATTCACGCGCATGAAGGTGACTAAACTCGCAAGAGGCATAACGCAACTTCTGACGTCGCGTTTCGGACGGTGAACAAGTCAACACGAGAACATGGGCTACACCACAACTGTGCCGTTTCACATCGCATCCATGTGATCATATCCCTAAAACACTGCCAACACACAGCATACACCCGGATAATGCTATCCACACTATTATCTACACCGCCATTATTTTGTACCGTACGTGAATCTCCCGACTTGTCTGTCCTAATCATCTTCCTGATTATGTCTATTTGTGTCATACACCCTACTACTCAACTGTGTACCCTTCTTTTGCTGAATGTGGTTAGTGTTAGCCCCACACCACTGTTCTACTTAACAAACACCTCATTCCCCCAGACTTAACAAGCCTGGTTTCTGCCTGCCAATTTTCGCTGCAAAGCTACCAACAGTCATTCGGACTTTTTGTGAAGTTACCCGCAAAGCTTACCACGGCGGGAGTGCTGGACAGATCAGTCCGGTTATTGAAACGTCATGCTAATCTAGGAAGAATCCTACTGGATCGCTCATTGCAAGAGCCTCAGAATGTGCTGCCAGTCTGATAGAAAATGGCTACGAATCAAGGCTGATTTCAAACGCAAAAGTCCTCATTCCTATTCCCATTAGGGAATAGGTACCTGCAATGGGATCATCCCACATCCCCACACTCCCATCAGAAAAAAAAATCCCAAGGACGCCGCAGACCAACAATTTTGATCTAAATCCTCAACCATCCCATCTCCAAAACGTCCCGTTAAAAGTTGTTTCATTCCTAAGCTTCGTAACCCGATAAGTCTGCTTGGGTCACCTTCTGCACTCAGAAAGGCTCACACTTGGCACATTCCAACCGCATTTTCCTCGGCCGAATCACAGTCATTTCGTCCCAAATTTTCTTCTAAACTAAAATGTCACCCAATTTTCTGAGGGCGTTTAACTGCAGACCGCCCACTTGTAATTCAAAAGGCGAGGGCAGTCCAGAATCCATCGGCCCTAGAGCAAGCAGGTAAGGAGGAAACTTCCCACAGAGACGCTCACTTATGCTTAAGCTATGATTAAACAGCCGGTACCCTCCAAGAATGCTCACGAAATTCTGCCGCTGTCCAAGCACTACCCTCGTTATTAAGGATTCCTATACGACACCCTTCCTCGTACCTTTTTGCTTCTTTTTGCGCCCAGCCAAGTGAGAAGATGGTCCTGAAATGCGTGCACCCTACTCGCCTAAGCGTTGTAAACAACCTGCCAGAAATCAGACAGTGGGTCCACGACACTTGCTCTCATATTTTTGGTTTAACAGAAACCTGGCTGCCCCCAGATATGAGTGGCAGAGAACTGCATGGTCCTGGGTACTCACTGTACCGAACAGACTCACCCCTTGGAAGCATGGGTAGCTACGCTCTTTTTCCAAGCCAGAAACTCCCAGTGCTAACTGTCACAGGGGAATTTACCTTCCCTAGAGAAATGCGACAGACTCTGTTGGAAACTCCTGCTTCGTAGTTGTAACGCGCTGCTTTTAGTGTTATGTAGCGATCGCCGTCGTGCAGTGCATCCGACGACTAGGCCATCCTTGCAACCTAGACATTCTCTCGTCAACACAGCGTTTTTCCCATCTCCTCATCACGAGTGACTTCAGAGTATCCAAACTCAATTATATAGCTGCTTATAATGAGAACTGATTGCAGATTTTCGAATTTCTTGGCAATCTTAATCCATGGGAAAGCCTAGACATAGCATGTGGGTTTATCTACAGGGCGCCGTCCAGTACAGACACCCTTCTTGATTAATGTAGTTATGACGGATGAAGCTCATCTGGTAGATAAAATGGAGCTTAATAATCACTTGTTGCTTGCTTTCTGTTTCATCTGTTACTGGTTCCAAAATGTCCTAACAAAGACTCCAATCAGAAGTTTCCAAAAGGCTGACTTTGACGTACTAAGAACATTCTTAGGTACACTCGGACTTGTGTGTAGTTCAACGAACACAAATTACCTTTCTTCGAGAGCTGCCATTCACGAGGATGTGGGCGCATTTTTTCCACACAAACTGTGGAAGCCCTCATTTTGCTCACCGCTTTCGCGGTGACTTACGCTGATGCCTCTTCTCTAAGCCGTAGCTAACGAGCAGGCCGGAGGATCTGAAAGCCTTTCGCTTTATTCGAAGTAGATGCAGGCGGAAAACCCGTCGACGTACCAAACAGGCACGGACAAAATTCCTGCGGATAGCCCGCAAAACAATAATTTTCTTCTTGAGTACATTCGTCGCCAGCGAAAAACTGATCCCTCAGCGCTGTCTGCAGCTTTCTGACGAAGAAACTTCTCCAACCCCCAGGTGGTTGCTGAGGTGTTCAACTAATAATATTCAGTAGTTTACAGTGTGGTTCCACTGATCTGGCATCCGATTTCCTCGGAGAGAAATTTCCAACGCCCACCCGTAACAGCTGAATTCTCTGCGTTCGACATTTAGCATTTGTTGCTTCAGATCAACACGTAAAATGCAATGAGTCCAGATGGGATCCAGCCCCCGGATCCCAAAAAACGGTCCTTGGTTTGGCGGTGCCCTTCCATAATCTGTTTGGGGAAACACTTCGGACCAATACTCCTCCGGAGGCATGAAAAGAGGCAGTTGTCACACCGCAAGTCCCCCGCAAGTTATCGACCAGTCAGACTCACCAGCATCCCATGCAAAGCAATGAGGCGCGTGTTAAAACGTGCCATATCTAAGCATTTTTTTCAAACAACCTTTTCTCTTCTACCCAGCATGACTTTCTTTCCGACCGGTCATGCATAACCAATATGCTAATCTTCATGGATAGCCTGACGGACGCCAAAGACAATGACCATATCTCGGTCGCTATCTTCCTCCACTTTGCCAAGGATCTTGACTGTGTCCCACACAGTCCCCTTACCCACAAACTAGAAACTTATTGTATCCAAGGTGATGTTCTCCGCTGGGTTACATCATTTTTTGATAACAGGACTTCCATGGTAAAAACCGGTTCGGACATTTCTTCTCCATCCCCGATCTCCGCTGTAGTTTCTCAGTGGTCCGTTTATGGGCCGACGTTGTTGCTAATATACAAGAATGACCTTTCCAACTTTGTTTCCAGCAACGCCCACCTTTATGCAGTTGATTTAAAAAATCTGCAGTTTGTTATCCCAGTGCATTGCAGGTTGACCTTATCGAGTGCCGGTCGGATGAGTGAAGTCTCCCTCTAAACAACAGCAAGTTCGCATATGTGTCGTTTGGAAAAGACTCTGGGAATGTATTCGTGATATACGATGCACAAAGCGTAGTAAATATGGCGCAAGTTGACCTGAAGAGAGACCTGAGGAGTTGGTTGTCGACCATTTTACCTTTTTTTCTTCCACAACCAGATGGCTGCCAAAAAGGGATTTGTGACTCGGAATGGTAAAAAGAGCCTTTCATAGCACAGACAGTTATGCCTTTCAGTCGCTCTGCGGAGTCTATACAAAACTACTGCTTAAGTATACTGATCACGTCGTACATACCGACTTGAAAAAGGGCATACCTTCCAACAAACGTATCCAGCGGGTAGCCACCAAAATGCCCATTGACTTGCAACATTTCTCCAATCAGTCTGGTCTTCAGGTTATTGATTTTTATTTACCAGTTCTGAAGACTCCTCGACGACTCAATCCCGACGCACTTCCTCTTCAACGCAGGACCCGTGCGGCAAGTCTTTGCTCCAGTAATTGATAACAGTCGAAGGAACCGCTGCAAGATGCTCTATGAGCCTCGACCCCGAGCCTTCCTTAGGCAACAGTTCCTCTTCCCTAGGGTTATCAACCGTTGCAACGACCTTTCATTGGGGTTTGTTAAATGTTTTCCCAGGGACCGTTTCAAACTGCTGTCAGATACCCACTTATCTAGGAAATTGTTAGATTAGTATTTTACTCTGTTTTCAGTGTTCTCCGTAACCTTCAACGGTGCTGATACATCCTGTTTTCAATGGCCGCTTTTTAGGTCAACAGAAAAGTGCTGATATCGAAACGGACAAACTGTGTGGAACCCGTGAATAAATCGCTGAAATCACTGAAAATCGTTGACGTCCCAGTTGCAGTCTCGCTTCCCGATTAGTGTCCCGTTGACGTTTTTTTACTCCAGATTGACTAATTTTTAGACTTCCTTTCTCATCAGCCAGAAATCCTAATGTCGTTTATCACCATATGGTCTTCTTCCGAATGAACAAGATAATAAAACTGGATTGAGTGGCAGCCTCCATTTTTCTTCATAGGTTAGGTGTAAATGGTCGAGTTGTCTCAAGCGTTTGGGATCAGTCGCGTAAAATTCTGTCTTGTTTTCATTGTCCGTTAGCCGCCATGCCAGTAGCTGTTGTCAAGTTGTCCGGTAGTCAGTCGGCTTGTTTGCAGACCGTTTGTCCCGGTCAAAAACAAACATTCACAGGCCGTCTAATTCCATTCGGCGGCACCACCATCCGTTCAACATGCATATTAGTCTTAATTTTACCCTTACGGTACAACCCGGCTAGCGGATCCGTCGCCATATTCACTGTATCACGAACATCTGTTACATCCTTCACGGAGCGGAGACTGTGAAAGATCTTTAAGGTTTTAACTGGTGTCTTTACTCCGACGCTTTGTCCATCTTGGAACGACTTTCAGGAAAGAGTCAGCTCGCGAACGAGACTTAGGGTCCATAGTGACAGGCCATTGGCATCTGTCTATAAAGTGTACAATCATGGTCAAAACGACACAAGTGGCCCCAGTGGTCTGATAAAAGAAGTTGTGGAATTCTGATGGTTCCAGTAATACAAAAATGAAGCAGTTAACCTAGCTCAACCCCGGAGCTGGCTTCGACGCAACAGTAATAATAACGGAACTAAGCGTAGCAGGTGATTTACCCTTCGAGCGCAATTGTACAGCTTATTGTGAACCGTGTAATAAAACAACAACAAACAGAAATATGCTTAGTGACAATCACCATATCCTTTGCAATTCAACTGAAAGTCTGTGCAATAGTGATAACGCCGCCTCTTCTTCACACGTTTAAGTGCTTCTGGTCGATTGCAGATGCTCCTTCAGTAACCGACTCCAAAGCTAAAACAGCCTCAGAAACGGAACTTTCAGTCTCAGAAGATTCAACAGACAATACAAGAAAAGGCTTCTAAATCTTTACACACTTAAGACCGATAATAGATGAGCCAGAATTATTAACAAAAAATGAACACCTATGTGACGGACTGCACATCTGCAATTGGAAGTTCACGTTTGTGGAGAATAGCTAAAGCGTGTCCAGTAATACCCTTAACGGACACACTAGCAATTTTCAAGATAACGGAGGGTTCCAGGCACGTTACGCAAGCGACAGAAGTGAAAGATTCAAGACCGCCGGTGTCAACAGGGAAAGAATGTTGGGGACCGTCGTCACCAGTGAACGACTGTGTTATATGGTGCGTGTAATCAAGAGAACTAGTGGAAATCACGGTAATTGCAATGGACTGAAAGTCAGAACTCACGTTATTGTGATCACAACTGGAATGTGTAAACGAAGACTTTGAACTACGGCAAACGGATTAAGTGTGCTTGCTACTACATCACTTACAGTCGTTCCACCGACGGGTAGCATTTGGATTAGGCGCCGGGTGATTATCATCCACTGTATTTCCTGTATTTACTTTATCAGGCAACCGCCTGTGTTGACCATTTGATCGTCTCACGTTGTTGTTGTATAAAACCATCGAATCACCTTTCACAGCAGCTTTGACATCTTGGTATTGTTTGCACAGTATTCTAGCTGACCGGAAAGTGGGATCCGGCCGTATTAAAAGCTTCTGTTGTAGATCACGCAAATTTATTCCAGTGATCAAACGGTCAAGGACTTTAGTCGGTAACTGGGCTTCGAAATCACACCGAGCAGCTTTAGTCTGAATTTCGGGGATGAACTGTTTGATATCCTAATTTTCTTTTCTCATGAGCTTATGAACTTTGGCTCGTTCAGCTGCTTCAAAGCTTACAGTTTTGGACACGTGAAAGCAGTAGCTATTCAGAGATTTGAAAGAAAGAAGAATTGGTGAATCCGGAAATGATAAATTTTTCACCGATTTGTAGGCGTTTTGCCAGTTACTGTGAGAGGGCGTCGGCCTTCTTTTCCGCTTTCAGCTCTTTGCCCGTGACAATATATTTTGAAGCGTTTTAAATAGTCCCCGATTTCCCTCGGCGAATTATGAATATTTTTAATTCAGAGTGGGCAGGAATCCATCTTAGAAAGTGGTAGACGTCTGCGATGCCAGTCGTGATGGTTTCAGGAATACCGAAATGTAATAGCTAACTTAGCTCAACCCCAGAGCTAGCTTCGACGCAATGTTAACAACGACCGAACTGAGCAAAGCATGTGACTTATCTCTCGGGCGCAATTGTACAGCTTATTATCAACCATGTAATAAAACAACAGTATTTAGAAATAGACTTAGTGACAATCACTACAAGAACATTCCAAATTGAGGTGGTTTCCTCTATGCTCGCCTTAAAAATCCGCCCACATTCGGAAATGGACATACATGCCTGTTGCCCTTATCCTGAAAATAGGTTCGACATTTATTGAAAAAACGGTCACTAGGAGGATCACGGGGCTCAGAGAAACCCTCTACCCAGCAAGTCTGTAGCAATCATGCCAATTTAAAATCAATAACGGACACCTCATGACGGATTGATTCCCACCCCTAAGACACTTCAAACCTTGAGGTATCCAGTAGGACACCTCCTCTCACTAACCAAGGATGATCTGTTATTCGATCATTTGCCGAAACTGAGTAATGAAATGAACAGAAGGAACTGCTCTCTACTTCGGATCTGTTCCCAGTTGAATGCACTTATCAATTTTCCGATCACAGTTGAATCGTCTGAGAGCTATAGATCACCACTTGATCGTCACATTCGTGACAGACAAACTGTAATATGCGTTTCTGACCGTCAAACTAGTCAAGCCTCGCGGGTCATCAAATGCGCGCACTCGATGGACCGTTGTTTCAGTGCGTTTCAACTTTTGTTGCGGATACGAATGTAGTCAACGGCTTTACTGACATCTTTCATTAATTTCTTTTCATCTCCGTGTAACCATAAACCATCCGACACGTATTTTCAAGGGTCGCCACAGAGGCAGGAACGCAAACAGTGAACCACCTCCTCTTCAAGCTGAAAATTATACGTTGGAAGCAAAATCTGCCGTCCAATTGCTGATTAATGAAAGATCAGTGATTATCTGGCAATATTTCAGTGGTGCCGCCCGTAAATTTCAAACTCGTTATTTTTTGCAACAAATACTATCACGAGAATGGAATGTTTGTTTCAAACGTCCATTAGTTGGTTTGCCCCTGATTTGGCGCCAACACTGAAAGTACTAACGGTGGGTGTTGTGGTGGCACACGTGCTTTTTCCTCCAAAGTAGCTTCTCATGTCCGGTTAATAGTTAAATGTCCTATGATGATAAACGATGTACTTTGTGTAAGTTAGATTTTAGATGAGGCAGTATCTTATTATTATTATTACCATAATGGTATATCTCTCAAAGCATTTGTGAGAAACACGCTAGATAAGTGTGATCAGTGTACACACTGTAATGTTAAACCCATATCGTATACATAATGGTTAATTGTATAGTACACCAATTATGAAAATAAAGTAACAAAACGGACACAATGGGATAGGAAAATTCCAGTTTATGGAGAAGCATTTGGCACACTTGCTCCAGAAATGATAGTTCTCAAATTTTTCAACGTTAGATAAAAAATGTTGAGTAGTTACATCAGTTCTCGCTTCACAAGGATAACGTTGGCCTTATGTTCAAAGTCTTGCCGAAAAAGGGATTTTTCAGGATGGGATGGATGAACAGTTGAAGAATTTCGCCATTATTTCATGTAGATGGTTCCAGAAAAATATGTAGAAACTTTTGTAAAAATGAGGGAAGATAGGGGGGCCCAGAGTTCTGTGGAGAAATGGACGATCTTCTGAACTGGAATTCGTTATTCCCTCAAAATCGACGGAATTTCACAGACCTCGCGAATTGTCCAACCGGTACGGGATTTTGATTGTCCGGGCGTTATGTAATGTTGTCTCGCGTTAGAATTTACCGTGGAATGAAGAATAGGAGGTAAAATTACGTGATAAACTGGGATTCAAAGTTGTATTCGATGAACGGGAATTTTCTAGATTCAAGGAATTTAAAGGTTGTTTGGAAAAACATATGAAGGATCACAGTGTTTCATACCTGCTTGGTTCAAGCAAGAAATCAAGTAGTTGGCGCTTGAAGTATGATGATGTGGGTGTGAGTACTACTGAGGTTACGTGGTAGATGGCGTACCGATGTACCAAATACGAACGACGTAATAGAGAGAGTCGCGTATTACGACATGTTTAGTGAGTCCAGTTCACATATTTTTAACTGCACAGTTCTCCTGATACGTGCTGTCAGTCACGCTTCAACGTCGTTGGGAGGAAAACCATGTAAGTGATCCCTGGGAAGCCCATGTGGTTCTACGTAATAGGTGGCCCATGTAAATCTATGAGTCTACCTAATTCCTAGCTACGATATTGCCACACCTGCCTATGCTCGATCAGAGTGAGCAATAATTATGGCAATCAGACCACATGAATTAAGGCTCACATTATGCCTGGAATTCACCTAATGCAGACGTACCTACTTGCCCACGCTGTCGTTAAATAACTGTTGTTCACAGCATCAGATGATGTTCATTATACAGCCGCACAGATGTCAGCAAATCCTTGATGGATTGTCGAACGCGCAATTTAAAGAAATACAATTTACAACTCATATTGTGCACGTTCATTATTCCATCGTTGCTCAAGCCCCTCATATCAACCAAAGTTCACATTTCAGCCACTTCGTCAACGTATTTTATAACGTGCAATGGAATGGAGGCACTGAGGAACAGCGTTTCTCTGAAGGACGAGGGCCAAACGAAAATCTGGAATGGTAACAAAAACGGACAAGCATGAGCCCGAAGCCCAGTAGGTCATGCACACGACTTACACAGTCGAAAACCCAAATGGCGTCGATCACCCGACAGTGAATTGTATTACAATTTCTTTATCGAAATATCGTGATTCCTTAACGCTTTTAACAAAAACGTTCAACACATTAAAACAAACTTAATTCCTGCAGCTAAGTAGGCGCATTTCATGCTCACTACGACACTCCGTCAATTACCATTCAGAATATATTACAAACTCACATATAAAAGGTTTGCCAATGTGGGCACTTACTCTCTGTTGATAGTTTTAAACCCTCGTCAACAATCTGTAAACCTATTAACAGTCAATTTCATGTTCGGTTTCGAGCCGACCACAAAACCGACCCTTAAATTAAGTGCCGCAAATGTGTTACGAATACTTCCGTTCAATTTCCTCCTGCGCCCTCCCCTCTCATCTCACCTTCGCAGGTCCCCTCCATTCGCCTTAGCACACCTACCCGTTCGTTCATCCAATCATGTTAATGACATGAATATATAGATCGTGTTGTGGGTTGCATGACCTATCTTGCCGGAATCAAACAGTGCCTTGATCCTCAGTTTTATCGACAACGTTCTCACTGCGCTTATCTAGCCCCCGACAAGACGGGCTGTGCGGTGGCTCATCCAACTCCTTCAAACTTGTATATCAGCTGGACCCAAATTGCACATTCCTCGCATAAACTAGTTGCCACTGTTTGCCGTATTGTGAACCGCAGGCGTAAACATTGGGTCTCAAAGAAGTCTTGAAAGCCGCCAGGCTCCACAGGAGAAATTCCGGTAAACAGACTGTTGTAAGTTAAGAAAAAAGTCAAGAAATCTCACTGTTAGCCTGGCCGCCGACTAGGAAACTAGAAAACTGTTTACATATTTGAAATACTTAGTAAATTATCCACGCATACCCACTGTCCGCTCCCCAGGTGATCACCCGCTAGTGAAACCATACTGAAGACAGTTAACACGCTCACTTGTGATATGTCCAGAACAATTACTGAAATCTTTACACTCGATAGAAGCTCAGTTGATGTCTTCCCCAGTTTTGAAAGTGGCTCATGCGCCTCGTGTGCAAATCACAAGGATTAACCTGATTCCTGCTGCGTCGAAGTGGCCCGCAGCCACCTTAGTTAGTAGACTAAGCTAAACGAGCGAGGAACATATCCCTAAAAAGTAGTACGGTTTTCCACCTACCGCAGATGCATCGAATGCATCTTCACACGTCGCCATATTCTTGATCTCAGTTGTTCACACAGAAGGTCAACGGCTGACTTCTCAAACATCGGGTAGGTCTCCGTTTCAATGGACAGAGATATATTTCGGGGAAAGTCTACCAAAGAAGGGGCATCCGAGAGGTATATCCATACCTTGAGAGCAATTTACTCTTAGACGTCAAACTTATTTAGGCGTATTGCCGACCTTATACATCTGAGGCTAGGTGCGATAGGGTCGTTTGGCTTCTCATGTCCTACTCAGCTTTGCAATAGACGTGATTTTATAGTAGGCCGCGGTACTTCAAAATATGTAGCACTGTCCTCGGACATTTGAATACAAGACAAAGAATATGCGGATGACATCGCCCTAATTTTTGAATGCTCACAGGAATCGCAGAACATCTCACACAGATTACGAGCCTCAGTTCGTCAGCTTGGTTTGGCTTCTCCACATTTTAAGTGCAAGTTACTTTTGCAAGTTGGGTGGAACTCTGCGCTTACCCTTACGCCTGACAGTGAGCCGATCGAGGGGTTGAGAACCTTGTATATCTTGAGGACCATGCTAACCTCGGCGAAGTATCTGATGAAATCACAAGCCGTATGACGAAGGATCAGATGGCGTCTTCTAACTCACGTCATTTTGACGCCTGTAAGATCCCAGTCTTTCTACCAAAGTGCGAGTGAAAAATTGGTCCTTGTCGTGTGGATGCAAAGCCTGGTCCACCCGTGTGGAGGATACTCAAAAGATGTCAATTTTCGACCACTGGTGCCTCCGGAACGTTAACGGTGTGGTGAAAACGCTGTTTGCAGAGACGTAGTTCGCTGACATGCCTCCGAAATGCGCAGAATTTGTCGATCCCTGAACCTAATGACCTTTCCTTGCAGACATCTTACGAGTGCCAGCTCACTGTTTATCATTCGTAAGTACTGGGTTAGGTTTAAAACTGCAGCCTGGTAGGGCACAACGTGGAATCAGGGCATTAAGACACCCATACTAAGGCTTGTTCCGCGATGGATTTTCCCGTGTCATAGTTGGGGTTTAAAGGAAACTAACTATCTTTGGTTGAGGACGCTGTCCGATGTAGCAAACGATAGATGTCAATAGACCCCCACGTTGCGAATCTCTGTGTAGTCTGTTCTCATTCTCTTTACACCTATTATTTACAATACCCGCCGTTTTCTCTCTCCTGCAACAAATGCATACATATATATAATATACATGTATATGTATAGTGAGGTCCACGATTGCTTTGTAGTCTCGACATAGCACAAGGGGCTGGACCGAGCGATCTCACGCTTTTGTTGTTTTGAGGAAGAGACCGAGCACTACTAGGGACTTTGTCGCATCTTTTTTACCTAGTCCAGATAACTGATGACATCCTTTGCTAGGAGTTAGTGTAATAGTTCTTACACTTGATAAAGCAATTAAGGACGTGTATAAAAACTATAAGGGAACTGGCTCAACGTATATGTTGAGTGAAGTGCTGTCTACCGCCATATTTCGTGACCTCACTGTAGCACAACAGTCGGACATCGAGGAACAGCATGCGGGTCCTCGTTTGCAGAGAGGATGTGAGAGTCAAAATTTTACTGTTCAGCAGCACCACTCTTGCCGTCAGTGAGCAACGGTTATGTACCTGAACTTCAGGGGTCGGTCTGTGCGAAATTCTAGAGTCGGTTGGATTCGGGGGTGTGTTAGCCCACTTTCTGGACACTGTCGGTGCTCTCTTTCATTATATCGGTTGGGGGTGAAGGAAGCGGGAAGCCCGACCTTTTATTCTACCTTGGCATAATGTTCAGGTTGGTATGCTGTTTTGATCTGGCGAGCTGTGCTGATTAGGACTTCGGCACTTGCAGTGTCAGGCATGTCAGGTTGTCCAAAATCGAACAACCGGACAAAAAGTAGATACGTTCATTGTGGATGGTGCGAGTGTGTTGTGTTTTGGTTCAGTCCGGTATTCGCTTCTGCCTGAACTTGTTTTGTATGTACGGTGGGATTTTTTTGGCAATACTGTTGTTTTCTTGTGAGTACGTCAACTCTTCTGTGATGTGGCTGTCGAACCCATTTTAGGTGGTTGACGCTGTTTCATATGCGCGTGTGTGCATCAACCGTTGCCTTGTGGTGCAGCCTTTTGGGCCAAAGACTTAGGTTGAGGGCCTTAATCGCTCTCCTGTCTAGGTCTGGGCCTCCTGACAGTATTCATAGCCCACGTAATTCACGATTACACCACGTAAGTCAAATACCATACTGCATCGGCTGTCGCGCAAGATAAACCGGGCCGCCCTATCTGCCGTACATGGCAGGGTGTATAGGCGAAAATATGCTACTGCTAGTCACACACCCTTATACTGTCCCCCAATTATTGATACCCGAGCAGATAATTCCCGCTCAAGTTTCAACTACCCGAAGACCAACATGAAACAGGCCCGGGGGAGCAATATGCTCTGTGTTGAAGCATGAAGTGTGCGCACGCTGTTGAGTCGATGCAGCTCCAAGGGACATCCTGAACGGCGCGCTGCACCAATCACGATGGAACTGTGTCGCTATGGAATCGACGTAACAGCCTCTGTTTCCCAGTCGCTGGTCACATCAAGGCCTTTGCGATAGGCGAAACACACAGCAGCAGCCCTCGAATGTTGTCTATATGCCTGCGACTCGATCAAGGTGTGTGTTACATTTGTCACGGCTCATGGTCCAACTATGTGTCACGCTGATGATACATAGGACCAGTTCTATGATCAGCTGTCCACCACAATCTGGTCGGCACCAGTGAGTGACCGACTGTTTGGTTCAGGTAACTTGAACGCTCGAGTCGGGCGCAACTCGCTATCTTGACCAGGAGTCATCGCACCTGCACGGTATTGGTTCAGTCAACCAGAACCGTGATCATTTGCTCCAATTGTGTGCTACTCACGAGCTGGCGATTACAAACATCCGATTCCGGCTGGATACGAGCGTCAACACAGCGTGGACTAGTCCACGAAGCAATCATCATCATTTGCTCCATAACGTGATTGTGCGGCAGCGCGAAATTCGTGGAGTGCGCCGCCCTGAAAGTAACACAGGCCATAGGCTAGTCAAGACCACATTGTGTATACGTGTCAACAAATCTGTTCATTGCAAGGCACCTGGACAACGACGGAAGTTAGATGTTGAACGGCCGGAGAAATGTGAGACGAGGACTGCTTTTCAACATGTAGTTGCCGCTCGTCTGCACAACACTACTCTATCCACTGCTACCAAGGGTATGTGGTTATTCGTCATGGAACGGGTCACGGCAGCCGCCAAAGGGACGATCGGTATGCAGCGTCGAAAGTGCCCACACTGATTCGACGACAATAACATGACCATCTCTGAGATGGCCCAGTCCATTAAATCACTGGTAGAAATGGACGCCGGCTGTTCTTACACCCTGCCAGAGGACGTCTCGAAGGTCTGTGTGAACAATTTGGTTATCCCACTAGACCATCATCCTACCATTGGTTGGGTGATCATTAGCAGCCTGCCACAACAGTCCATCAGGTCTTCGACTGCTCTCTCTCCTGATTTACTAGAGATGAAGATAGCGATTGGTCAACTTCGTAACAGGCGGGCTGCAGGTAAAAATAGACTGCCGGGTGAGATCCTGAAGAATGGTGGGTCAGCGCTGGAACGTGCACTGCTGCAGCTGGTTCACTTCCTCCAGGAGCACGAAGTGATGCCGCAAGAATTGAAAGATGCTCTTGTCGTACCCCTGTTTAAAGGTAAGGGTAGCAAGCAGTGCCCTGACAGCTTCCGGGGTATCAGTCTGCCGAGCTGCTTTGGCAGGGTACTGGACAGAACCCTTCTGAACAGGCTGAATACAGCAGTTTTGGAGGCCAGCGTTCCTGAGAAACAATGCGGATTCCGGGCGAGTTGGAATACGATCGGCCTGGAGTTCGCTGCGAGGCGTTGCGGATGGTGACTGATAAGCTTGAATGTCCTAGTGAGTTCATCAATTTGATCAGATTGTCGCATGTAGGCATGAAAGCGAAAGTACGTTTGTGTGGATAGGTTTGCAATGAGTTGGACGTCGTCGTTGGCTTGAAATGAGGTTGTATTCCAGCCACAGCCCCCTTTGGTTCGTATTTGACTGCCACAGTGACGGTCGTTTTCAGGACTTTGGAGAAGGCGTTGTTGAAATTGAGTACTTGACGGATAGGTGCCTGCTGAATGCCCTACGTTTCGGCGTCCCAAATCGGCTACATACCGCAATAATGCACATGTTTCCGTCCACGGTTGACGACGCGCTGTTCACATACGGCGAAGTGGAACTGCAGCACATGGCGACAGCCTTCGCGGTCGTTTCGGATTGGACAGCAACATCGGTAATAAGCTTTTCTTCCTCCAGCCTTCTCCTGGTGAAGGTGCTCTCTGTGCACCTTCGCCCCAAATTCGCGTCAATGGAGATGGTGTCGGTAGCTGCAGGAAGTTTTGCTACTTTACTAGCAACCTGTCCACCGGCCCGTCCGTGGACCGCTAGTTGAGAGCTCGTGTGGCATAGGCCATGGACGTTTTCGGACATCACGTAAAACGTGTCCGGAAAAATCACAGCCTGAAGCCGAACGCTAAGCTGTCTGCTTGTCGTCCAGTAGTACTCCTTATAACGCTGTATGGCGTTGCATCAGTGGAACGTGCACTATCTAGGCCGTTCCAAGTTGTAATTTCTAAGACCTGCCTTAGTATCTAGTGGTGGAAAATAGATCCAAACACTGAGGTATTGAGATGAGCGGACTTGGATGAGATTGGGGAGACGCTGATGCTCAGCCACCTTCGTTAGCTAAGTTACGTCGGTAGGATGAGCAATGACAGCATTGAAAAGTGGTTGCCACAATGACAAATGAAACAAGACAAACGACATCTGGGTCGATAAAAACTGAGGTATCAGGATGCTATCCAGGTAAGTCTTTCGCGCCGTAACATTGATTTCGCACGTTAGGAAGAGTCAGCAGACGGTCTGGAGAAATATGACCAGGACTGGTGGCTGCAAGTTCAGCGAGCGGCAGTCGCCTGGACGAGAGCAAAAAAGGGAGATGTGCAAGGAAAACATCGATGCCGAAGGTCGTGCAGACACGACTGAATGGCGTCGTAATGAGTGCGGTAGTGAATGTATCAGTGGTCCTCGATTAGCAAACCATCAACGCATTCATCGTTCATCGTTGTCAAAAAGACAACGAGTAGGTTAGGCTCAAGTGGGATATCAGATATATAAATTGGAAATCACCCACAATTGATCGCAGCTGTCGCATTCCCATAGACTTTCCAGTCGGCCCATTTCGAAAAGAAGTACTAGACTCGAGTTTCGCTCTCATTAGAGCTCGTCAGTAGTGCATATCATCGTCAGTGCCGGGACTTGAACCACGGACATGCTGTTCATGAGGCAACCGTGTTTACCACTACGCCTTGATTTCACACGGTTGCCTCATGAACAGCACGTCCGTGGTTCAAGTCCCGGCACTGACGATGATATGCACTACTGACGAGCTCTAATGAGAGCGAAACTCGAGTCTAGTACTTCTTTTCGAAATGGGCCGACTGGAAAGTCTATGGGAATGCGACAGCTGCGATCAATTGTGGGTGAAGTTAAATCTATATGAAAATCAAAATCCCCTACTACTCATCTATATCAGTCATATCCATTTCATCTTTTTCTTGCTCGCATCGACCGACGACCACCATTTGGCAACCCACCGGTTCTTCTTTTCAGAAACCTGGATATCTGTAGCCTTTTACCTCTCCTTTTCTTCAGCTTTGTTGGTATACTGTATGGTGAATGTTTTGACTGTTTTTCTTTCAGTCCAACGTTGCATTTGGTTTCCCTCCATATCCTTTCCAAAGTGCGCTAACATGTACTCCCATACAAGGACATCTCTTGTGTTGTTTTCAATATTCTTCCTTCAACCGTAAATCTTGCCATTGGAATCTGCTTATTTCTCGAGAGATAAGTATCCCAGTCACGTGTTAACTTATCAATTGGCTTACCAGCATGGACCGGCTGGACACAAAAGCTTCACTTATGAACCTTCTGGCTTACACCGAAAACGCGGTGTGTAAATGGAACCGCATGTGGTGCGGCGCGAGCCACTTGCGGTAGTGGTTAAGAGCAGCCGTCGTTGGGTTTCGGTCATTTTGACAGGCTAATCCGAACTGGATGTTGTCTGTTCATATAGTTTCAATGGATATGTATAACAGCCGCTTCAGTTACATCTTCCAACATAACGCCACAGTATGATGGCGCCATAATTTAACTGATAGATAACGTCACCTAGAATAACATCTCCTTATTTGAGACGCAGTTGGAAACACTTTTAGAAAAGAACATGATGAACCTGATTATCTTCTCTCGTAATAGAAAGCAAACTGCCTTCCACTTTTAATAAATCTCATGACTTAATAACCTCTTTGCGATCCTCTAATTTGCTATACTTAGTATGTCGATTTCCCGAATCCTGTTGACGCATTCTAATCCCATACTTCCTGTCCACATACAGTCGTTTCACGAGCACTCGAAACGATTCATCACATTGACACCCTGTAAAGTCAAATTATAAGCTGGTCGGTGCAACACAGAGCAAATAATTTGACAACTAATTGGAAGTGTTGCACTGGGGCTTTTTGTTCAATCCAGATGTGGTATCGTAAACTGACGTTTGGAGTGGTCCCTTGTTGGATCTTCTGTTGTGTCGGCGTTTGAATAAGCGGCAAATAGAGCTAATATTTACCACATGTAACTGGTCCCAAACAACGCCGTTTGAGTTGTGTACCTGGAGGTGCTTCAGGTAACTGCAAAGGGCATGATTGAAAGTAAATTCAGATGATTTGTCACCGATTTTGTTTTTTTCGTCAGATATACCGAACAACACGAAACGTATGTAGACAGACGGATAATACACCTTTTTTGAAGATGTTTAGGTCTAGACATGCGGCAACTCAGAAGAACTTGAGTTAGCAAGTGGACGAAGAAGACAAGTACGGACACGAGTATCATGTTACAGTGAAAAACATCATTTCACAATGTAAGAATTTGTAACATATTGTGCAAAACATGCAGGCTTCAGAAACTTCCCACCAAGGCGATTATGCCTGGAGATGAAGGAAATAGTGTTTGGGGTTGCGAGAGTGTTGACAACTGCAAGAGGGACGGGATGCTTTTACAACCATCTTAAGGTTCCAGGCAAGGAACACTGTTAGTCGACAGAAACGGCACAGTTGATGATACTGCCATAAATGCTCGTTTCAGCCAGTCGACAGAAACTGGTTCGCTTTTTCCGTTGATGTTAACGGCGAAGGTTTTCGTGTCGTCTGCGATGACATTAGACAGGCCAGTGTATGTGGATTGTGTTGATTGGCGTAGATTATTTGTATGTGCAATAACATGAGTACTAGGTGACAGTTTATCATGTACGTACACAGATGATGAAGACTCTCTGGACTTCACCGGGCGTGGATTTCGAATGCGTCGCGTGAAACGAACTGTGTACTTGCCGTAAATGTATGGTGCTTAAGCTGCAGGTGAGATGAATTCACTTCGTAACCTTAGTGCATAGCCAAAACCTGATTTGGCTGTAGTACCATTTCAGTTCTCTTCAATTATGTTCTGAAGTCCTGAAAAAACTAATGGGAGTACATCTTTCCATGGAAAATTTGCATGAGCCCTAAGAGTAGCTTTTGGCTGACGGTGTGAACGTCCAACCATCCCGTTTTCTGCAGGTTGGCAAACCGATGTGCGAAAGCAATTGCACAATAACGTAGTTAAGAGGGTCTCAGAATATCTTTCAATTTGTGAACCACCATATTTGGTCAACAATGTTGGACAAAAGATGTGACACCCGGCGTTCCAGGAGGGCTCTGGCCTCCGTTCCCAGGAAGCAGTTAAGTACCTGTATGACCGCAAGCCATCGTGTGAAGCAGTCGACACACGTCAGCAGAAAAATACAGCCATTCGAGTGTGGTAAGAGGCACATCAGATCGGCGTGCATGTAGTGAAAATGCGCGTCAGGCAGGGAAAAAGTGGCCAGTGGGCTCTTCGTATGAAGTTGTACTTTGGAACGTTGGTATTGGAGGCGAGAATTGCTCTAACCGCGGAAGTAGTAGTTTACTCTAAGCCATACGGAACGTTCAGTGACAACGTTAGCTGAAGCGGGTATGCCAGAATGAGACGAATTGTACAGTGTCCAATAATGCAATGGAAAGATGCAGTCACCACAAAACGAGGTGTGACCCAGGGAGTGTTGCAGAGGATTTTTTCCACTGAAGATGTCAAATGTACAGGTTGAGCTCTAAGAGTGATTATTTTGACGAAGGTGCCGGATCTGAAGATCAACGAATTGCACGGCAGCCATGGCTGCCAGATCACTGTTGTTGTCAGCAGATGCGCCGGAATTATGAACGCGTGAAAAGACTCGCGACAGTGTTTTCGGTACCTGAGACATAATAATAATAATAATAATAATAATAATAATAATAATAATAATAATAATAATAATAATAATAATAATAATATATTTCTCAACGCATTTGTGAGAAACACGCCCAGGTGAGCGTGATCAGTATGCACACTGTAACGTGAAACGCATACGGTATACATAATTGTTAATTGTGCGATACACCATTCATGACAGTAAAGTAACAAAACGGACATAATAAGAGAGGAAAATTCCCGTTTGTGAGTAAGCATTTAGTTCACTCGCTTCTAAAAAGATAGTTCTCAAATTTTTCAGTGTTTGACAAAAATGCTGAGGAATTACATCAATCCTTACTTCACAAGGTTAGCATTGGCCCTCATAACAGGCAAGCCAGACGTTCTGGCTTCGTGTACCCGTTGCAGTCGCAAACCAACTTTGAGCAACGTGGAGACACCGGGGGACAGCATTCTTCTGAATTAAGGGTTCCAACGATAGTCCTGTGAAAGGAAGCAATAGTAACAATCGTGATCCAAAGGCTCAGTAAGAACTGCACACGACTTGCACAATCGAAAACGAAAGTGGCGCCAACAACACGGTAGCACGATGCGTTACACCTTATGGTCAAGGTCATGCAAGAAAAAGGATTTTGCAGGATGAATAAAATGAACGGCCCTAGAATTTCGCCATTATTCGATGTAGACGGTTCCCGAAAAATTGTAAAACTTTTGTCAAAATGAAGGAGGATAGGGGGACCCAAAGTTTTGTGGAGAAATGGACGATCTTCTGGACTGGACTTCGTTATTTTCCCTAAATTGCCGGAAATTAACCGACCTCGCAAACCGCCCAACCAATACTGGATTTCGATTGTCTGGACGTTATAAAAGGTTGTCCCATGTTGGAAGTTATCGCGGGATCAAGAATGCAGGACAAAATTACGTGATAAACGGGAGAACTTAAAATAGTCATGTTAAGTATGAATAATAAGAGAATATGTGATTTTCTGATCGAACCTTTAATACAGAGTTTACAATTTTATGTTGGTTAATAAAATATACATCTCCAACAAACGATTGTTATCGTATAACGCGAAAAGAGATCGATTCACAGCTTCCCCTAGTATATGACTACAGTCGAATTCCGTTGTCGATTTCGTATACACGGCCGATATATAGAATGGAAAGGATGATTAGCAACGCGGGAAGATTGTCAGGTGGTCTGTTAGGTGGCATGGCAGTGGTGTATCAGTCGGTGATATATCGGTCGTAAACTGACAGATACAGTCCACGTTTCTAAATTTCCTCGAGGAATGGATGTCGGATAAAGGTTTTAAAGAGTATGCCAACGGTTCGTGCTCAGTATAAGCTTTGAAGGCCCTGTATTTCACCGGGTGACAGAAGTGGCGAATGTCAAATTGTTTGCTAACGATTCAGATTCACACCGAGTCACGCAGGATCTAACGATTCAGTCAATGCTCTTCCTAATATCTAACGGCAGGAAACGTAATTTATCGCCGGAACGGCTACTCGGAAGGAGCTCGTAAAAACTGGGTTTGTTATGGATGGGTATACCAGAAAATTAATTATTCCACTTCGAATGTGAACTATCCCCAAGTATTGAACAACTGCGCTCGCACAACATATGGTTGAGTTGGAGATGAGCGACTGTTGGTACATCGACGAATGATAGTTATTATACTTCGCCCAGGAAAATACAGCAGGAAGTGTCTAATCTTGGTGGTTAGAATTTCATAAGTCTCATAGTGAATAACACTATGGGGAACGACAGCAGTTGCATTGGCTGCAGTAAGAATAAGGATAACCGACGCAGTTTGTCTTAAGAAGGGGACCGGAAGTAAGGACACCTTCCAACGATAACCAAGCAAGGAACAGAAGTTGTAAAGTAATACAACACACCCAAGCAAAGTCAATGGCGTATGCCTTAATGGACCACTAATAACTCTGAACCAAACATGCCGTAGCGGGACTCTGCAGATTTCAGAAGTTGAAGGAGGAAGACAGAGGTTGTTATTGCTTACCAACAAACCGCTGTAACACGACGCTAACAGGTGCTTTAGAAGCGTCGAGTACGATTAACAGTGGTGCTTTCAAGTCAGGATAAGCCGGGAGAGTCAAGTCGGCGACCGCATCCCTGAGCTCAGTGAACGCAGTGTGTACAGCCTCTGTGGGCTGAAATTTGGGTTCACTTCCACGGAGGATGTCGGTCGTTGGCTGCATTATATGAGTACAACGATGTATTGAACGTCTGTAGTAGTTAACCGAACCACTAAAACAATGAAGTATCATAAGGGAATTCAATTCGGAGTATGCACGGATGACTGACCCTATCAGTCAGTGCGATGATTTTATTTTCTGGGAACTTGTGACAGAGAAGCTCTGTTGTGACCTTACCTAGTTTGCATTTGGTGGAGTTAACTGTAGCATCACGTTGCATCGAACTCTCCAGTGTGTACGAAGAAGCGTGAAGTGTTCTTCTTGTGAAGAACTAGCAGCCAAAATATAGTTAAGATAGGGGTAGACAAAGTCCAAAACTGTGTATCACTTCACGAATGAAACATTGAAAAGTCTGAGCCGTGTTGCTCAAGCCGAATCCCATTTGAAGAAATTTAAAATAGTCAAGAGGGGGTGTAATTGCAGTTTTGGGTTTATCATCTTTGGCTATTAGCATCTAAGGGTAAGCGCATACCAAACTTATCTTCTTGGAGGCAAGCGTTCCGCATCTGTGAGTAGTTAAATCCCTGCATATGTGAGGTTGGGTACTTGTCAGAGGAGGTCGCTTTGTTGAGTCTGCCATATTCGTCGCGTGGGTGCTAGTTACCTGAATTCTTAGGGGTCAGTGGTGTTGATTTTGTTAAGGTTTGTTGCATTATTTTGAGATTGCTGTGCCTTGTTTGATCAGTGTTGAAGGGTGGCCCTTTCTTTCTTCATTTTTCTAAGAATCAATAGTACCAACCATTTTTACTCTTACACCAACTATTATAACCGCTTCTTGAACTCTCATTCAGTCTGACCCCTGTACATTTCTAAATGTCAAAATAAGACGTTATTCTTCCATGTTCTCTGTTGAGTA
>LUCH01005678.1:0-24182 GCA_013368495.1 Paragonimus heterotremus | reverse complement strand
GAGTTACACGAAACCATTAGAACAAGCAGTTATTATCGATGATAGGTGGATTATATCTTTTGCGTTTTGGACAAAACGGAAGATTCACGGAAGCTTTTAACCGTGTTTAATAAGGTGTAGAAAAACATCGTGTTCATTGTGGAACGGGAAAATGATGATGAAATGTCATTTTTGGGCGTGGCATCAAGACGCAGGTTAGGTGGGTCGTTACAGCAACGTTTATATGGGAAAAAACCTGGAGCGGGTAATACCTACACTTTCATACCCATGTGCTGGTTAGTCTCAAATGGGGCCTTGTAAGTTGCCTGAATGATGAAGCAAAAAGAATTTGGACAGAAGATACCGTAGAGTTGGAGCTGAACATGTTACAGGACATCCTCTTTAAGAATGACTATCCTGGGAAATCCAACACTAAAAATATGCGAGAGAGATCAATGCAAGCCTAAATAAATACGGGTGGTAAGAAAAAGGTTTATATAACCTTACCGTTTGAAGGGGACAACGCGCTAATTAAGTGATGCGACCGGCAGTATCTATCATGATACAACTGTTGTTGTAACATTCTACTCAAAACGAACGGTGTCAGTTAATCTGAAAGATAATAGGTCTAACAATGCTGTCTTCTTTTTGATCTATTCAGTGGATTAATCCTGTGGTTCAGCATATACTGGTCGCATCACTAAGCTATTGTGGGAGAAAATCCGTTAACACTTTCTGGCATGACCTCGCTCCGCAACAACGGTGAACATTAATTCATCCATCCTTACTCGCCTGGTTGACTGTGACTGATGTACAGACCCAGAAAGGATGTTTCACATGATGTACCATGCCTTGGCCACCGCATCACGAAAAATCAAGTGGCACATCCTGTCTGTGTCCGAGGCAGTCGCAATCTGATTATGCCACCTGGAATTGTGTTCAAGAAAAGTTCTTTCAAACCTTAAGACTATTGCGGCAAAGCACGTGCACCCAACCCAGGCGGCAATAAGATCCCCCAACCCATCCCAATTAGCACTAACTTTCTAAAGCCCGCCTCATTTTTGAGCGTAACCATGAGGAAGTCATTTTATGCAGTCGCCTTGCTCTCGTTCTATTATTTATCAATAACTTCCCTTACTGTTATTGTACCAGCTTAAGATGAGAATTTATTGAAAACAGTTTGGTTCACTGAAAAATTAGTTTACACACATTCGCATTCCAAATTGTTTCCTTTCCTTAAAACGAAGGAAAATCCCTTCATCTAAAACCTGACTTGTCAGATAAATCGTATATCAGGCATGATCATAAGATAATAGCAAATAACTCACTTCGGTATCATGGAACAGTATGTACTGGTTATACTGTTCAACTAACTTCATTCTGTCAATGCAATACGGTACCAACGGGACAGCTCTGATCTTATGTAAAGTTACTCGTAATAAATTGTATCCCAACTTTATATCTTATGATTAGGCATGCAGATCTGTAGGACTAGGTTGGACTCCAGCTCTAAACACCACAGATAATGTAGTCAATTTTCCATGTTAGAGAACCACCTAAGATTTGCAACCTATGGAACCTACCCAATGTAGATCGAAATTGGAAGTAATAAGCTTGTCTATTTGACAGTATAGAGAACGATTCGCGAAACGGCTGAGCTTGACTAGAAGATACTGCGGCTCGAGCTGTCGTTCAATGCTGCAGTGATACGGAACATCTTAGAAGTGAACAGTTATCGAAAAATAATAAAACGAAGCTGAACAGAACCAGAAATGCTGTGATTCTACAACTTTGGCATGCACAGCTCAAATATGTATCCGGTCAGGTCACCTAAGAGAATATAGCAACCGAAAAATGCGATCGATGTTCAGTCGTCAAGAGATACCGGCGTATCAGCATTAAGCGGATAGATTCATTGTTCGCGTGTGACCACATGTACATAACTATACATGCATATGTATATGTAGAGGGATGGATAGATTCATTGTTTGTGTATGGTTATATATATATATATATATAAAACATATATGTATATATGGCGGCTAGGTGAACCTCTACCAGACCTACCTGAAAACTTCCTTTGTTCCGAAAATCTATAGCTGTAACAGCTGAAAGTTAAACATATCAAAAAGAATTGTGGAAGTGTTTCGTTCATTCAGTTGTGTCACATTCATGATGACGTTGTAAGTCATCCACATTAGCCGTACAGGGCTTGTTCGATGAGCAACTTCTGATCTGCACTCAATCTTCGTGGAAATTGTATTTCAAATTGTATGCGTAAGTCCCCATTCTTTCCCGGCTCATCAGGAAGGGGCATACCCTCACCAGGTACCACTTTTTCGTAGCCGGGACTGAGAACAAATCGGAGACAAAGGTGAAACCATACTGTCGAGGCGATGAACAATTATAACGAATGTCTGCAATAGCTAATGAGTATACAGAATACGCACCGGTAAACATGACCAAACATTTTACTACAAACGTTTTCTTCGTCACAGGTTTGGAAATCAGATTACGTGACTTGCTTACAGAAAGAACGTTTCGAACAACATTTCCGTTAGAAGGATAAGCGTGTCTATTTAAAGTAAATAAGATCTCCGAGAGTAATAGTAGCAAAAAAAGTGTCTACGAGTCAGAGGAAGTTGACTTTTCTAACTCCCACTCCCCCCTATGCCGAGTGAGCGTCATTTTATACCCATGGCTCTGTATCAGCCTCAATTTAAACAAAATACGGAAACCTGCTGAATAATCTACATGATGTAACATAACAAAACGTCTCTTAAATGTCCACAATGTGGTAGTAATGTTCATGGAGTTGTTTATTTTTGCTTCAGTAAAAAGGTTGCTACAGTTTTCAGTAATTTACACGTTAATTATCCATCCTTTTGTCAAGTAGAAATCTGTTAACTTTCAAGAAGGTGTTAATGGGGAAGTAAATAAGCTTTTAAGCCTGCAAATAAAAATAAATGCTCAGTTAAAATTTGGGTTTTAGAAGAGATGAGATTTTCTATCACTGATAAGATTTTCTGTTGCAAGGAGTTCGTTATTCGTTGATAAGGTGATAAGACCTAGAAATTTAATGGCACATATTTACCAAGTTAATAATACGGAAATAAACTGTTTTCTCCGTCTGAAACACAAACCCATATATCCATAAGTTAACCTATGATATTCATTATATTACTCATTGAGACTATGAATAAAAGCATAATTTAAATCGTGACACTTAAGATGGACAATATTTTCAAGTTTCGGGAATTTGTAAACTGATAAAAAGCTTGTTTACGAACAATAATTTCATTTGGATTATTAGCTAGTTTAGTTGTCGAAGCCACCTTGCCAATAAGTGTCGGGAGTAGTCAACTCTCAATTTGGTTGCTGGATGAAAGCAGGTTCATCAATCGATACGCTTCCATAACACCTTACGTTGACCAATACGGCTTGGTCTAAGTAAATCACTAGCAAACGTTACATAATAGACTTGCTACAGCTGACCGTGTCTTTTGTCATATGACAAATATAATACAACATGATTGGGAGAGTTATCAAGTAATTTCGTAGAGCTCAAACACAACATTCAGTAACTCACTGTATGATCTCCGTAATGGGTACGTGCAGCAACCGGCCATCCAACGTGTACACGTCCACAATGCAACCCAACAATGCTTGAGCCAATGGAACCGGAGAGGTGTAAATCAGGTCAACTCCCTCGCGCCGGAAATGTTGATGCGGACGATCGCGCAGAATGAAAACAATGTCGGCTGAAAATATTTGGTAAAATCAAGTAAGTATAACCGAAGTACGAATTGTTGATATTGCTTTTAATGTCCATAGTGGACATGAGCTACATCATTCAAACCGTTCTTCGGCTACTGGATGTCACAGCTTACCTGATGCAGTTTTACGTCGTGTTTAGAGTGGTCAAGCATAAACGAGAACAGGAAGTGGCCTCATGTGCAAACAAACTAACTAACAGGTACAGTCTGGGTTTAGTTGAAATATCCACTAGCATGAATGCAGGACTTGATCGATCACATGCATCCCCGGGCACGTGCTATATAATCGTCTAATCAGAAGTACAAACATATTACAGTTCTTGCCAATTGCCCACGCAAACCGTAAGCCAGTTGTTAAAGTGAAAGCTGAATCCTCACAAAATTCTTTTTGAGGACATGGGCAAAATTGTTAAGTACACTCACAATGTGCAGGTTGAAAACAAGCAAGACAACCTGGAGGCAAACACAGATTGCCAGAGTGTACACAATGCCAAACAACCAGATTTGCTTTACAAATTAAGGTTACTGCAACACAGCATTCGAATGGTAAAAAAGTCAACATTCGTAATCACGGTCTGAAAAAGCAATCACACTGACGACTAATTTTAAATTAACTAAGTTCAACTCGTTAGCACTTTTGAAAAAAAAGCTAATGAAAATATCATTTTCGAAGGTCAGAATAGTTTTAAATTCCACCACGGGTATAGCACCACTCTGTTCAATTGAATTTAACTAATTAATGTTCTTCTGAGTTCATACTAGACAATGTGGATGAAAGGGAAGTCGACTCTTGATCTAAAGAATGAGAACGTAATGACAGTCTGACAAGTGGTGATGGACCTACTAGTTTATAGAAAATGTGTTCCATCACTTGCTTCTAACGAGATTCATGAATTTATATAGGTACTACTTTGCAGGTTTTAAGGGGACTGGACATTTGTTCCCAATCGCGCTTCAAATATGCACACCACCAAATGAGCCCCGTCGTGACAGTGCATTCTTTCATCGTCGTTGTAGACAGAAATACATCAGTAGTCCTTGTAAAAGCTTAACTACCAAAAAACATGGGGGAAAACCTTGTACAGGAGGAAAAACAGAAGGTGCACTCTTTATGCATCAGCTTGGCTAGAACACCTTTTATATGTATATGGCCTACCAGGGATAGTATTTGGTCCCTGATCTCCCTCTTTGGCGAATGTGATTCGTGTCCCTTCACGCCAACCAGGTCGTACCGTCAGCGAAAGTACTTTGTCACGAATGCTGCTCGTGTGGCCATCCTCGTTCATGATCTGCACACAAGGGGAAACGGAAAATAAGCAAAACAGACAATCATACGAGATAACAGACTACATCCTGACCAATGGATAGCGTCATAATCATGGTGTCACTCAAATCTGACATGTGGGATCAACTTAAGTGACTAAAAATTGTTAGTCAGCTTAATTAACATGTATATATCTGTCAAAATTCCTCAAAAATGTAGCCAGTTTGATAGTTTTAATTTACCAGGTATGCGTATCGAAGGAACCCTGATCAGAGATCCACGACAGGATGAACGAAAACCCAGAAGGAGGATTTTATATCGATTTATGTGAAGACTGCGCAACTTTGTCAGATCACCCACAACCAGTTTTCCAGTGTACTACGATGTGTGAATCCGTTCGAAAGCAACCAAAGGGGAATATGCAGCTATGATAATGCAACTGAGCAATTTTTAACAACAACAGCGTGTTCTGCCAAATCCACCAAACTTATCATATCCAACCTCAAGTTCGTTCGTACACTCCTTCGACCGGATGGTTCATCTAACATACTTGAAGTGCATACTTCTTAGGCAATACACTCACATGCGAGCCCGAAAAAGTTGTGCGATCTCCCCAGTGAGTGTCAACTATTGACTAACAAGACATAAAACTCAGGTAGCCTACTTACATGGTCGAAAACACACCAAGTGAAGACTGACTTCTTCTTATGATCGTTGTACGAGCAAACTGAGAGAGACGTTTGGTACTACATAACAGTACAAAGAAGAATCATCTGTGGTCTGACTAACATTTAACAAAGCCGAAGTTGAGTCAACCTTTTCGTCCAGGTTGGTTAAATAATAGTGAATTTTTGATTTTCTCCACAGCTAGAACATGATTAATTACCCAACCGAATGAGTACAATTTGGGTCGTTAGCGAAACCGTTCACATCACTTCCGGTAGTGAATAACCGTGAACATTTGCGTATAACCTAAATTGGATGAAAGTGCTCTTATTTTTTTAAGTGTGTTGCATCAAAAATATCATTCACCATCTATTTAACCTTGGGTTATGCAATAAAATGACGCTTTTAACCACACAATCGTTAACGATCACAATCTCTGATGAGGATAGCGGTGGTAAAAACCAAACCGATCAGTGGCCGAAAGCAGAAAATTGAACAAACAAGCTGAATAAAATGACATCAAATTTTGGAATACAATACCAGATTGGATAAAACTATACACAGTAGTGTGGCATAAGTTAGATGAGACCCAAGTGAAGAAAATCTGGGTTTCGGCTAGATTCGAACCAGCGACAGAAACAACATGCCCAATCGCAGCAAGCACTCTACCAGCTGAACTACTGTAGCCGTCGTCTCCCCCTCTCACGCAGCGCATCACGTGGCAAGCTTAAGACTAAGTGACGCTCACTGTCCCATCCTGTATGTGCACACCACACGTCCATCGGCCCGAAAACCCTCTTCCACACCGGAACGCACGCACGCGCGCACACGCGGTCACCATCTGCACAGTCAGCCAATTGGAACGCTCCAACTAGATGTGATTCAGTGCGGTCAATACACAAGCACGCGTGACGCGGTTGGACCCGGATCGGAACAAGAAACAACACAACTGAACAGGGTAGGATACGGTCCGGACGAGCGCCACTGAATTAAGCTCGTACACGGATCCCACGAATAAAGATCTAAACTATTTGATTTAACCTTCCCATTGACTATCGTTGAGATATCGTTATTTGTTAGTGGGTACTCAAGTTATCACGGTTAAGAGTTCCACTACACTACGACGCCACGCCAGAACCTTAAGTTTTCATATTTGCACTCGGTTAACCGCCCAATTTACTGTCATATGGAATCCAGCAAATTATACGGCGGATTGACTGTCCAAGTAAGATTTCTCAACAGTTAACGTTGGAATCCACCAACGCCACCGCTGAACATTGAAACTGTATTAGTTATAAGTAGTGGCAGATTTCATTCAGTGGATTCCACACAGAGGACGGTTAGCCGAGTGCAAACGTGAACATTTCTGATCTCCCGGCGTGGTTTCGTAGCTCAGCTGGTAGAGTGCTTGCTGCGCTTGGGCATACTGTTTCTGTCAGTAGTTCACACCCAACCGAAGCCCAAATCTTTCGCAGTTGGGTCTCATCTAAAAACTACACAGTCCTGTCTGTACCCATTCGTCATGCTCTGTGTTCGCCATCTCACTAATCACCTTACTTCCTGCGACTGCAGGTGCACTTAACAGCCAAAGGTCAGTTCACCTCTTAAACAGTGATGTTTTCATAAGTACAGGTCCATAGTGGAAGACTGTTATACCCGTTAGTGGTATTTCAATTTGACACGAGAATATAGTTCATGTCTTCAAGCTATTCAAATTACCGGATTTTAATTATCTTAGTCGATTTAGTTGACAACAGTTATATGACTCCACTACGATATCAAAACAAAGGAAGGGTCAAGGTCAGAACCTGCTGCAGTGAAAATTGGGGGTGCACTTACAAAATGCATTGAAAGCTATTGATCATCCAGGATGCCCATTTTTCAGTGGCCACTTCGTTACTTGATCTCAATGGACGATGCATCGTTTGCCCAACGTTCGCAATATTCACTTCTGATTTGGAGATGCCAGATTTTCCGATCGTCTCTCACGTTCCGACTGACTGTACAGTGTCATTCATTACGTTCGATAGCAGAAGTCATTGCACATTCCCGTTCGGCTACCCCGTCGTTGTAATATTGATATATGTACCTGACACTGTTGATTAGGCTGAATTTGTGTCACTCAGAGTCAACCATGGGTTTCAGCCTCCATTACAGTAACCAGCTAGCCAGTATACATATAGAGTACCAGATGAATTTTACTGCTGTTAGTTTTATCAGTAATGGCTCATGATCGACGTTTTCGAAGTGATTTTTCCCAACGACTTTATTCCAACACCTGTTGTTGTTATTACCCCTATTTTCTAAACCAGTAACACAAAATATACGCTATGTAGCTGGGAACTCTACCGCTGTGAAGAAGGTGGCAAGTGGCCACTCAAAACAGTATTGTGTAGCACACTACCCGTATTTGTATTATATACATGGTGAAAGCGCAAGGTAATATTGTACCTCCTGAAAAACAACTTTCGTGGATTACAAGTGTTTACTCCGTGCACACTTTTTTCTTAGACAGCGTATATCCCATACAATTTAATCGGTGTGGACGCGGCACGGTGGGTAGAAACATTAACTCGTCACAGCGGTCAAAATAGACAACTTTCTATTACCATCACTGATCTTATCAAGAATCTTCTTCAAGCCTTCAAGTAATACCCGCCTTTTGAAAACAATACACTATCAGATGATGAACATAACTTGCAGCTTACTTCGGCGAATGTACACTTATCACGCAACAATGAAGAATCACCCGTCTAGCCAAACACGTCGTCCGAATAGAAAACTGGAGAGAAAAACCTGGCGTTATACAATTCAGTATTTGCTGTCTCTGTAGTATTTTGACTACTTCTGGCCAGAAGACCAGATTTAAAGAACCCTATACCAATTATTTAAATCTCGACTTGTAGAACACTAGTCTAAATTCTGTTTCAGCTGGGCTCAAGTATAAAAATAAAACAACAATATGAAGTAGATTATACTATACTAAATGCTATTCAGTTAGCCACTTTTATTTTTAGACCCGTAAAAATGGATCAAGTTACGTTTCCTTCTTTGTTTTCCAGCCAAACGGTCTTAATTTTACACTGCAACTTCGTCAATTAAGTTGATAATTCGAAGAGATAAGATCTCAAAATGAAATCACTGATATTCACCGCACACTCACAATTTCTGGAAGTCATGTCTGAAGTGCATCATTCACAGATACCAGCGATCACTTAGTGGGCGTTGATCTGATGTCGTTTAGGTAGTGAAACCACCGCCAAATAAGTCCTAAATGAGATCCACTGCTCAATTGTATAACAGATGTTAGCTTGCCAGGGTGATTCGTGGAGACCGATCATCCAAGGGTTTATGTACTTCAGTGTCCTTCGCTGAAATATAGACGCAGGCAATTTGTGTAGGTCCAAACAAAATTGGTCACACTGTTTCCTTCTGGGAGAGAGATTCGCTTCCACTACGGTGGTGATGTAGTGAGAATGAGCGATCGTGCTATACCATTCACACCATTGCTATTCAGTAGTGGGGCCACAGCACATATTTTGACATTGAAGTATTCGCTGAAAAAATACCAGAAGGAACAACGGAGTGCAGCATCGCATGAAATGGTTCTTGATACTTAAGGGAACGCAAAGAAACTGAGCATTGACGTCTGTCACAACCGTGAAGGCTTCGACCCAGTATCGTACGCAGATGAGTGCTTTTATCTGTGGTCTTGTTGAAACACATAACCCACGTGTTGCTTTCTTGAATAAATAATCCATATGTCATCCGCGTTCTTGGCCCACAACAGTAATAATAGAAAATATTCGTACCTCATGAAGATGTTTCTAGAACGGTATTGTCAATTCCCGAGGCTTTCTATCTGGAAGGGAACACAATATACCCTGTTGCGTATGAATATGCGCTGGCAATTAGCCTTGCCAAGCCGACGCGAACCACTAGGGTACAGCATGATTCTCGCTTCCGTCTCGTTATACTTTTACGTGCATGAGCCCGTATTTCGATATCAACAGTGGAAAGGAACAATTCTCACATAGAAAACTCGCGAGTCTTTCATAACAGCGCACCACAGTTAAAAAAACTTAGCTCGTGATCACCAGTAATGTTGTAGCGCTTCAGCTCACTCAGCGTACACTCACGGATTTTACCGTCTGTTTCTGGGTTCTTAAAGATTGCCAAATTGTTTGGTCTTTGTCAGCCATCATATCTATACTAAAGATAAGTTCAGCTGGATAAGGAACGGTTGGCAAACAGATAACTAGTACTACGTAAAGACCATGAAGGCGACTAACGCTGAGAGGCAAACGCAAATGAAAACAACATCCAGAAACATCAACAAATTGCAATGTACAATTTTGGAGATCGGATGATCAAAAGATGCGCTTACTTAAAATCGATGGTAAGTGAGATTAGCAGTAGTTGCATGAAATTACTTACTCTTCTGGAAACTTTCATTTTTTTGATGCATCCGTTATAGACCTCTTCAAGAGTGAGGAACATTTCTCTCTCAATAGGTGGGTCTTGCCGTGGCTGACCACGACCACCGGGTCCTCCAAAGTTGCTCTTCACTTGAAATTCCATTTCCTCCTGAAATTCTAGATGTCAGTCAATGACAAAATTCAGGTAGAGGCTCAACGTACGATTAAATGGATTGTCTTTTCCGAAAAAGTTAGTAAATGTCCTGTAAGGATCCCCATGATAAACGTAGGCTTCGCTCCATTCATTCCCCATAGGAGCTCGGTTTTTTAGGCCTTCTTCTCCAAACTGATCAAATATAGCGCGCTTTTTGGGATCGGACAACACATCGTAGGCCTCGGAAATCGCCTCGAATTTTTCTTTAAAATCTTCACCTGGTTTTGCGCGACATGGATGGTAACGGAGAGCCAATCTGCGGTAACTAGATAAAAGAAATAACAAGTGGAAATTAAAAGAATTGGTTAGAAATACAGTAATTTGAGTTTACGAAACCGGAATACGCTAAATACTCGCAACCCAACTGTACTAAAGCAGTTTATCTCCTTTGCCCTGAAAGAACAAAAATTGCCTATCATTATATAGCTTGTTTGAAGCTAATAAATATGTGAAAGGAAAATTTCCATGACAGTTTAAAGGCTGGGAGGTGCCACCGATCATGTTAGAAATTACGCAACGGCCTACATCACTAGATGGGAGGGGTTTCGGACAAGTAATGTGTCGCACTCAATAACGAGCCATGACTTTTCGGTGAAACGGGTAGCCGCATGCCAATAAACCAGTTGTTCATAACAGAAACTCACTAATGTCCACTCTTCCGTCCGGAATAAATCATGTCGAATGGGTTGAAAACGTCAAACACATCCACGCCGAAAATTGCGACCGTTCACTTAAATCGTACGAAACTAACCAACGAATTAACTCGAAGTACTTTGCATAAGTAAACAGCAAGATAAAGACAAGTTAAACCAAGTCTATATCGAATCGACCAATTGGTGAGGACAAGACTATGCTGTACAACAGTTCTATAACTCTACGGACTCCCATACAATTAAACATATGGGATGGAAACTGGTTTTCAAGGAAAACATTCTAGAGGTAAATCGAGCTTCATTCATAATATGATGTAATAAAATACAAAAATTAAACTACAACGTGTACTTCTGTTATCAATAAACGTATATATGCTAATATCAGGATCGCTCAGCTGAGTATGTTCACACAGAAAGACAACGAATACAATATGTGGGTACATAGCATTATTAATCTCCTCTGAAAATCACCAAAACATGTGTTGGGATACCGTATGTGATTAGTGTTCAAATTTCTACTTCACTTTTACCTGGAAAAGTTTGATGATGTATCGATTAGATAGATCGATGCGTAATATAAAGTGGACAACTGTAATCTTTCGGTTGATCATTTAAGTGTTATTACGTTGACCTGATGTACACCTGTTATAATAAGGTTCAAACTTATTTAACAGTTGGCAAGTTATCGTGGAAGATATACCTAATCTGTTCAATACATACAACGACATACAGGGAAGACATGCGATGGCGTCTGAAGTGATTATCTGCCTCCTTAGTTCCAAATCGACTCAGTCACCTAACCGCCACAAGGGAGAATAGTTCAAGTTAAACACCACTCACATTTGATCGCAGCCTTTGCATTCAGACAGACTTCTCAGCCAGCCTGTTTCAAAAACAAGTACTGACTCCAGTTTCGTTCTCAATAGATCTGGTCAGTAGTGCATATACTTGCCACGGCCGGAATTAGAACTCCAGCCACGCTTCCATGAAGCAGCCTCGTTGATCACCGCTTCATTGACCTCACACTAGGCAGGACCGAATTACCATAACCTAAAGCTCAAACACTTTGGCTTATGAGTTATAATCAGGTTGCCCGGTTGTCTCAATAGGATATGGCTATTGTCTATTATCTCCAATCGATAACCCCGAGAGGACACTGACTAATCCGCGTAAGGTCAGGACAAACATAGCATTCATGTTGTATATCGTCTAGCTAAAATTTTCAAAGCAGGACCAATGTGGCCGCATACTACAGAGATGAGATTAACAGTTTTACTAGTGAAGCTTATAACTATCTAACCCACTGGAGATAATGGTACTTGAGAACGAAACTTGTTTACATCCCGCAGCCTTCTCATCACGTGCCAACTAGCATTAACATATTTTCATTAGCGCATTTCGTATGATTGTTTGGTATAATTATCTGCTCCGATATATTTTCTGTTGTCTTTCTGAACTGCAGTATTTTGTTAGTCTTATATTTCTACCTAGAGCTTTTGAAATGTGAATGTTAAATCGCTCTTGGCGATTTAGAGTAATTTACTCAGTAACGCGTATTCGACAATCCAAATAACGCTTATTCAAACGATCGGGTTAACGGGACTATCTTCCAGGTACAAAAAACGTCAGAAAAGGCAATCGAGAATACTGAGCGATTATTAAAAAGTTGTCTTCAAAAAATTAAATGGTAGGATTACAAGCGTATGAAACATTTAATCTCAACCTTAAATGATACTGTGTTCGTAATCTCACAACAATAAACAGACTTGAACAAGTAAACGCCAACGTAAGCCATTCGATCTGCCTTCCCACGGCTCACAACATATTATTGTAGTGTCATTTATCCATCTTGACAGTGAGACAAGGGTACAGTATGCAGTTTGGATTTACTCCCTAATTTGTTTTGTTCAGATCCACACTCACCGTTTCGTAGGCAGGCAACCGGAAAACCTGGGGCAGCTACACTCAAAACGCCAGCTGAATAAGTCAAACGCTAGTTCACATATTGTTAGACTCTCCCCATACAGTTGTAAGAAACCTCTCCTTGTTGTCATATAATATTCATTATTCGTGGTGAATTCTTTTTCATGTTTCGCACATTGCTTATCATTGTTCGTAAGTTTAACATCTCGGGTTGTTGCGAGCGGACCTTCGACCGGGGGAAATGATCAAACGATCACAGGATACAAGATGCTCTCGCTCTTATCCTTTATTTGATAAAGATACTGCTGACGAGGGCTGTGCAGCTGACAAGAATCTTAAACGCGCATGACTACTACAATCGATTCAAGTATCTCTCACAGGGCCGTGAACCTTAAGGTCGCACTGCAGAGTTCAGTAGTGACCGTCCTGAAACATCACTGGTGGTCTTTACTGGCATGTGAGCCACTTCGCGTCTGATGGTGTATGATCCAAGTCATAACCACAGTTTTGGGCAAGTGACCACTTCGACCTCTACTGGTGATCACAGTAATGTAGACCTGGACACTCCTCATTCATCTCCTCACGGTTTGCGTGTAGGACAACTGGGACGTATTTCTGCTGAAATCCTTTCAATGGTTGTAGGATGAACAGCTTTCTCGCGTTTTTGTTCTCCTTCACATTCATGCTAACTGGCCAATGGAAAAACCTCGTGGTTATGGTGCGCCACTACCCAAATAGTTGTCAACGGTCATGATGCATAGGTCCTCTCCTAAATACTCTTTTACTCGCAATCGTTAGTGATCCAAAGTCATTGTAGGACCAGTAGCTACCAATTCCAGCATTTTACCAACCTATTTGTCAATCAGAATGAGTTTCCTCAGCGAATACGTGATACCATCGGCACGTAGCCAACTTTAAAACACTGATTTAGTGCGTACGTACGCTAAATCAACGCCCTCTCAGGTATACGCAAGAGTGCCAAACGCGAAATAAAAATACCGATAACTGCGGAAGACCAAAAATATAGTATACGATAATTACAATTGATCTCGATCAGCTCTAAACGACACCGACACGCGAAGCAGCTAGGGAGGCTAAGGATCCGACCGTCGAGCGCGCGAGCAAGCCGGAAGAATTAATATGGCGTTCTTGACGCGCATAGGCCGACAAGCACGTAACTAAACAAACGCGATCGCATGCATCAAGCAGACGGCAGGCGAAGATCCTTAACGTCCTATGTACAATGTGAGCTAAGATTTTAGGAAGGATTTTACACATCGTACAGCAGACAGACCGGGGTTATCTCCAGGTCACTACACTGAGTTCCCTTATGCAGTTCACTAATAACGATAGAAGACATACATCGTGAAATGTTAACATTTCATTTACTCTCTTCAGCGACGAACGTGAAACATTAGGATATATAGCCAAGTGTAATTTGTTCAATTATCCCCACCATTCCTTGTTATTGCTACGCACCAACCGCATCTTTGCTCAAATATCTGGATGATGCGTTCACGTGTTTCAATTGAAATGTGGCTGTTAGTGTGCCCGGTCTGTGTTGTTCAAACAAATTGAAACCGAGCTTCTGAACCATTGGGTTTACCCGTTTGGCAGTGACCTTCTTAGTGTGGTCGAACTCACATTCCCAAACACATCAAACTCACAAACCCACATTCCCAAGTATATGATCTCAGCAGATAAGTTTCTGTCGAATCTGGAGTAGCAACCCGCGTAGCATAGGACTAAGGTACACACTGAAACCTTGAATTAACAACGATAGCCCGTGACGACCGTATTGGTCTGCCTATGTAACATTACCGGAGAAAGTAATATTATCAATATACTTTGTGTATGCAAGTTAAACAATTTGGGTACTATCAAGCCTCTACTGATGACCTACAGGATGTCTTTCGGGGTGTTACTAACTGTAAAACTAATTAGGACTCAATCGATCGACCATCTGCAACTTTGAGTCCTACTTGTGGGTACAACGGCTCGGGCGGCCGTCGGTCCTTAGGACGGTCCACGAAGTTGGAGAGTAATAAATAAGTGCGAAAGTATGTAAAATAGGAAGAACAGAAGGAAAGCAAACAAACAGGTCGGTTTCACAAAAAAGGAGGCTAACGAGTTTGCGGATACAGACTCACTGCGATGTGGTTGGTCGTAAACTGCTCAATTAGGTGTGTGATACCTACCAAGCTTGTTCTTCGAGAAGGTCTAGGCTAACACAGCCCGTCATCGTCTAGCCTTCTTGCGGTTTCCTTCAATCATCAGCAGTTCAATCAATACGGGCTGATCAGCGGAGACAACGGTGATCGAATACAGAGGTCTATACGCATTTTCCGCACAAATACAGCAGGTTTCTGGTCCGCGGAGTAAAACGCAATGTAGACCTTGCCTGTAACCGCCAGATGGACGTCTTTGCAACGCCACAAGTGACGGAGGTGGGCGAATGAACTGCGGTGGACAATGCTAGGATCATAATAGCGTCTTTAAGAGACACAGTACACATCCAGTCTCAGACTCAAGAGAATGATTGTCAGGGTAGCAGGAGCGCTTAAACAAGCAACATTGTCGTACACCACGTATGATACCAAAGGAGTATATATTTTAAGTCAGTATGAGACCTGACAGGAACGTATGTTGAATATGTTTACGTACCTTCCTGGAACACCTCTCTGTTCAAAAAAGCTTACTGCACTGGTAAGCACTCAACAGTTTATAAACAAAGATTGTGAACAACCTGGTATTTCACGGCTGTCAATAATAAAGGCAGGACCAGATCGGAATTCTGCTACCCCAATCAAGCTTGATTCAGTATGCTTTGGGGTTAGTCTACCAGTGACCACAGCGATCAACAACTTTTTTATATACACAGATGACTATGACAGTTACCGAGAACTCCGTCCATTCAGAAAAATGGCTAAGGTGACCTCTGCTGGGATGTGCATAGGACGTCCCACAAATTGCCGGGATTTAATAACAAACAACCCGTAAGCAACCCATCTAAGAAGAACAACATGCGTCGGGTGATTATATTGAGCATATTTCCTAAACATGCGTGCCTATAACTAATCATCTATGAGGAGCTTGGAAATATTACTGAGAGCAGTAAATCTCAGGGTGAATGTAACAAAGTGCAACCGGAATTAATAGCAAACATTACGAGTGTATGAAACACACAGAGAACTTTTCTTGAAACCTTTAGGGCAGGAAGTTTCTCACCTGCCATGTACCACCCCGGTTTGATAGTACAGGCTACCTAGCCATTAAACGGGGTCAGTAACAGTGGAGGAAAAAATACACTGAATGATGCCACTGGTAAGTAGTTTGACAGATGTATTTATTTAGAAGAGACCCAATTGTGAAAAATGCAGACAGACGGAATTTAAACCAACGACAATAACCCAATACGTGGATGTGGCAAGCAGGCTACCAACTGAGCTACACAGCAGCGCTGAGAACTTAGAAACCTAACATTTGGTTTGTGGCCCGTTTGCTTTACACGAGGTCTTACCGATATACAACATGAACCTTGGAAAAACCGGTTGTTAACGACGAATCAACTGTGAATCACTGGTTAACGGACAGAAGTAACCACGATGACTGTATCAGTGTTTCATACCTTAAATTCATTTAAGCGCCTGATCGAATGAACCACTCAGTTTTCACCTGCAAGCCCCACGATCAAGAAATGTAAGGTTATTCTTCAGTTGGCTAAATCCCCTTTTCATAAATCATCATTATCGAACGTATGTGAACTACATAGCCTTTAGTTGCCAAGGCCTGATTCAGCGGAACGCCACTCACTGTAAATGCCACTTGGCTCTCTTCCCCAACTCAGCTATGTGCACGTAAGGTGTCGGTATGTTAGTAGTGAATGTGAGTTTCGACATAGGAGTTTCTGGAAATAATTCCCATCTAGTCATTTTCCATTTGGGCCCGTTCGTTTTAACGTTGACGTATGGAGCCAATTATCAGGTAAATTACGCGTGTATTGCTGTTGAAAATAGACATGCGTCTACTAAGTTTATGGATTATTTTTGGCTTTTCGTATCTTCTCTGCAGTTTCTGTATTCCGAAGACTCCAGCGTTCAAATTTCATCAGACTACGCAAATAACACTACCATTCCACGAAACAACCTGAACATTTCGCGTAGTTGACCTCAAACTGAGAGAAGTAAATTCAGTTTCGGTAAACATAAGGCCAAGCGCACTGTTCACCTATCGAATTCCGCCTGCAACACACCTTTTTACAGTTCCTGTGAGCAGGAACTTTTAGACTTTCACCTCCCAAACTCATTCCCGTTCCCTTAGTGAAAAAAGTCTAGCAATTTTCTGTCGATACTCCAGAGAGCTGGTGAACAGTTTTACTCAAGCTGTTTTGTTTACTTTATAACAAATACACAAGACCGAACCTGAAGAAGGGGACTGCGACCCGATCCCTATTCCAATAAAAAAACTACCTACCGTCTTAAGTAGAAGAGTGATCTCCAACATCCTCATCTTATATGATCACATGTAGTCAGTCAACAAATTTCCTGTAAAGAAACCTACTTTTAGTATTTTGTAGTTACTTCAGTTTTGCGTTCTTTTCGGTCCACGCTCTCTCTCAAAGTCTTTATTCCTTACCATTCACTCTTAACGGTCAAGAACCTGACCAGAAGGAACTGTGGTTTGATTCGCTGCTCACCGCAACGATGACGCGAAATATTCTAGAATGAAACATTTATTAAAAAAAGATAAAAAGAAAATTGTTAAAACAAAACAGTTGGGCACCAGCAAGAACGGCTAATCTTTTGTTGTCTTCAACGATGATGAAACATATGAACCAAAAACGTGACTAATGCAGTCACGAAAGTGCTTGCTGCACATTGTCATTCCTCACAGCGTTTCAAACCAACGATCTGAATGGGTGAGATCCCAAACAAAGTGGACGATGATTATCTACTTCCCTCAACGGAACATCCCTGGTCTCCGTCTTGCGCAACCACATCGTTGTTTGGCCACCCTACGATTTTGTCCCACCGCCGGTCGCCTCAGTAACTAATGTTTGGCACGGTAATTGCTCATCTGGTAAGTAGGTTAAGTGGACTAACCATCGTACGTCGTGCAACGTGACTAGTTGAACGATCGATTGCGTAACCTCGGCGTTTTGAAAAGCGCGTTGGCCAACTACCGCTTTGCACGCACTATTATCTCACATCAAGTCGACCAACTAACTGGTGAAGACAACGATGGTCAAATGCATCAAGTCTGTAAACACCTTGGTTTTGAACCGACTATGCTTTCAAACCAAAACGTATAGCAGATCGTTTGCATATACAACATAATCTTCCACTTAGCGACGCCACAGTTAGTGCAGGTCGACAAAGATAACACATGCTTTGCTATCCTCGCCGACAATACACAGGCAATAGTAAAAGCTGAGTAGATGGTCCGGCCCAAGCATGTAAAAGTGTCTACAACCTCAAGCATATTGCTTGTAACAGGAGGCGTGAAAATGTTCTGGAGTTCTGGGGTAGCAATTCGCACATTTGTATGTGCACGGTGAATTCCATAAGGACTGCTCCGGTCGTTCATGTTGTTCAACATCAGGCTCAAGCTTCCGGTAGACGATTGAAAAGAACAGTCATTCGCATGGTCCATACCTGTCAACTTAGTGCTCGAAGAAACACAGCATCAAATACACGGGATTCCTCAAGCATGCTTCCTAAACTTGAACAGGAATAGAGAGGACGGACACCCCAGGCAAATATCAGTAGAAATGATGAACACTTAACGTAGTCACCCATAAACTCTAACTCTGTTCCCGTAGTAGGCATACCATGAGCCTGACGGATTCAGGCATTCTCCGAGGATTCTTTCGGAGAAACAGTCTAAGATAACATAACAAACAAACGAATCGAAGACAAAGGTTATTTCTAATATAAAGAAAGGCCATCGGGTGTCTACAGGAGCGCCGATGGTCATATCTACATCACACTGTTAAAATGTCGTGAATACATCTCCTACCGGATTGGAATCCTGGCTGTTCTTCATCGACCTCACTTACCCTGACTGGTGGGTAGAAATAAAATAAGGTCATCGGGGAAGTCAGACACTGATATATATGCGACTGTCGCATAAACTTCCGGGCCCTCTGTCGTAAACAGGAATGACCGCTGATAAGTATCAATTGTGAGATACTTTTCCCGGTTTTCGAACCACCTGAAAGAGAGTTGTCGGATCAGATATCAATTTCCCCACTACCTTTGAAGGGTTAATGAAAAGATGTAGTCTAACAACCTGAAAACGCTTCAACAAGTCCAACGCCACGTCAGCTTCTGATGAAGTGAAGGTTAGTTCAACTAAACAAAAAGTCTCCAGTCATAAACAGTGCTCACAGAACCGTGTTGGCCCATAACATGAAAGGTTGTTGGTCTAATTCCCATTCATATTATCCCCCTAGATGAGTCCAAACAAGGATTAAATCGATTGTAGAGTGTCAGCTTGAAGGTAAGCATCAAAAATCATTACGAACGGAAGATTGGGAGTCCCAGCCCGCAACCAATGACGCAAGAGTCTGATTCTCCTAGTATTGAGGGTCGGGGTGTAGTCAGCACAAAAGTGATATTCTATTCTGTTTAGCACTGTGCAAAGGACTGTAGTCAAAGCTTTAGATTAGTTCCGAAATGTTTTCGTTCATAATGGATAACACGCCGACTATCATAATTATTCGGCTACCAGAGTGCCCTTATGTTTGACAGCATCATATGTAACACTTTATTTGAAAGCCAGTAGTGTTGAGGTCACAATACTGATGTATGTTCACAAAACAATGCTTCACTATGTAGACACTTCTGTTCACTGGTACGAAGGAAAAATTCATAAATACAATTGCCTTACGCCTGACTTCCCCCTCGGACTGCATGATATAGTTATACTCAATAGGAACGAGTCTCCAGCATAGCTCACCAAATCAATGTAGTGCACAAGCCTGACCACAACCTCAAGGTAGTAGAATAGTCCAGATCACTCCTTTTCTGGATATGCAAACAATCCAAGACGACGTCTGGCGTCGTGTTACTAAGACTATCCGTGGATTACAAACCGTACACAACGATGAATAATTCATCGTCTCCAGTAGTTACCTTTCAAAGATGACACAATGCTTACTTCCCTGATTAGCAGACTAGTTAAATGATGATTAACAAGACAAGAAGCTTCTTGCTCCTTTCGCGTTTTGACAAGTCCTCTTGATTTTGAAACTCAACTGGCCCAAATGAACGACAGTCATAATTTTGTGTTGCTGAATGATCGTCAGCTATAGAATACGGTTCCGGAAACCAAAAGGAGGATGAATCTTCAAGATACAGCTAGAACAAAGAGCATGGGCAATTTCAGCCGTCAGCCATCTAACTGATTCGAGGCGCTTTAAACTCACTGAAACAATGACAGTGGAACTCTTGCTGACAGTTTCAACAAATAAGTTCTCGCCGCAAAACAAGTGCATTTTCGTGACAAACGTTTTGAATCCAGTGTTAATAATCCGAAGGACAGATTAAACCACGACCTTCCCGCTTTTCTACCTGCACGGGGAGCAAACGTACAGGACGGGAAAGGTAATCAACCGTGATTCCTCTCATCACAGATTAAAGGGGCTACCAGAGAAATATTACTCTTACTCCACCAACGAGGATGGTGCCTGTATCTATGAAAAAGGCCAAGGCGGTACTTCACTGCTCACACTCACTGCAAGGACAGGATATAAGTACTTTGTATTATGCCACTCCATAAAACAGAGAGCAGCTCAGAGCGGTATTAGGGAGGGGGGTTGGAGCTAATGATGAATACAGTCTGTTTATCGAGGATTTCCGGATAGTCAGCCGGAAACCGAGGCTGGACTGTAAGCCGTTAATCTCTGCCAACAGGATATTGTGCCTATGCAAACCCCGCTATGTAGTGGTCTAGCTGGCGTGATTGCAAACAACCTGCCTCCACCAATTCTTGTTCATTCTTTCATTCACAACGATCATGAGCCTGACCATAGAGTACTGTGGCTTGGGCCTCTATTCAACGCAGCAGATTTGAAATATTCCACAAGAGGAAAACTACAATAAAACGGATACATTTGATAAAAGAAAGCTATGCGGAAGAAACAAAATTGGTATGAGTGCATGTATGCTATTGACTGTGACACAATATCAATTTCGGAAGTAGACTGAACGTATGAAAGCGTCTAAGCATTGGGCTTGATGATAGTTTCCAGCGCTCACAGGGATGTGACTCAACGGCTCGGTCTGGGACATCAAAGTGAATATTTCGGTGTACCACTTCTTCCCCTTTGGTATATCCTACCTGCAATGTATAGGTGATATGTTCGTGCCCATTCTAAAAGATATCCTGATCGCAGTCACTATGGCAACTGCGAACATAGAAAGCTACAAAGAAGACTTGCCTTAGGAGCTACGGGCTAATGAACAACCAGGAATAACCTCGTTGCTAAGGAAACTTCAATTTTACACTTCCGATGGCAACTATGTTGCCATGGATGACCACAGTGTAGTCGACGCAATACACAGGAAAACGTCTAGTCCAGGAACAGGAAATCTGACGGAGAGTCGAAAAGTCTGGTGAAAACTGTCCGGTGACATAAGAGAAAACGTTAACGTCATAGAATGAACAAGTGAAAACGATTTGGACATTCACAATCGACGGAGACAAGTAAAAGGTTGCGTGCAGAGTCCAGTTGGAACTTTGTTCAAGTTCCATTATCCTGATCTCGTTGGTAGGGGCCACCGTGGTCTCATCGGGATGTAAAGGTTTACCTCCGACAGCAGAATCGAGCATGAAAGCAATATAGATCGGATTGTCATGGATGTTATTGTTTCAGAAATGTTCGAACGGACTGCTGTCGACAGATATCACGAAATGGAGACAATCTGATAAGAGCCTAGCTGCTTAGTAAGTGACGGATCCAAAAGAGTCAAGCATTTTCTTACCAAACAAGATGAATGAGCAGATAATGAAGAAGCAAAAGCAGATGTTCGGGCTTCTTTTTACCCTTTAGCGTAGATCGTTGAGATAAACCAAAATTCGCACGTGCTACTGAACCCCCATAGGTAACCGCAGATGTGACTAGAAAGTAAGACGTCGTACGGGAGACGAGAGATGTTTACGTCCAGAAACCGCCGACCCACATTTTTCGGTACTAAGAGAAACAGCAACTGTGCTGACACCGTTAATGTGATTGATTAACTTCTCCTGGTAATAGGGTCACGTTCATACAAAACGGAAGAAGCGTTCGCCTGTTTTATACATAACAGCAGTAGCCAGTTACCGACTAGTTATCAACTGATGGGTTTTTAGTGATATTACTGAGAAGGTTGCGGAGCATTTGCTGAACAGACAATTCAAGAGGTATTGATAGGCAAAACAGCTACTACACTCCACCTAACGTGGTGTTTTACAAAGACAATCCAGCCCAACTGACGCACTAATGGTAAAATAAAGCATTAGATTGAAGCCAAGGCGAGTAGTGTATCATTAGGCGTTTTGTTCGTTAAGCAAAGCATATAAGAGACCCCTGGGAAAGCCTGGAACGTTTAATGTTACAGAACATAACTCGAAGTGAAAAGAAGACTTTTCCATCATCACTGTTAATCCGAGAAGTTAGATGTTGCCTATCCTTGTTGGCGCGATGTATCCAGTGGAGGTCTGGAAAAGTGGCAGCCTATTCGTGCACCAAGGAGAAGATGCAGAAGTTGAACGAAGCGCAGAGGATGGTCACGTAAAAGTTAAAAAAAAACGTTAAAAGGAGCAGGTTGACATTTTTAATAAGTCTCCACTTGTGCGGACGTGTAAACGGAGAATCGCTACAGCAGTAAAATACTAAGAACCTAGAGCCTTCGCAAAGTTTCTATTCATGAACGTCGACTACACGTCAAACAAACAAGAAGTAAACTGTACGGAATACACCTGTATTCAGCCGGCTTCTTTTGCAGAGCAGGTGGGTGTTGGGATGCGTTTTTGTGTTTCGTGGCAAATGGGGATAAAAATGACACCTTCAAAGCAAAATTAGCCAAGCCCATGGAGATACAGTGGTTATAATTGCACGGTGGTAGTGTGTGGACACAGCCAATCACTCATGACATGAATTGTCTACAAGTCTATAAAGAGTTACTCAAATGACGGCAATTATCTTATGACAAGTTAGTTCTGTATACGTAACATCGCAATAATGACCTAATTTTTTTAGAATCGCGAACACTCATGCATATACTTCGTTTTGTTAGGGTGCTCATTTTGACTCGGCTTAGGGAGTTTGGCGTGTTTCCAGTTGCCATCCATTTTTAGCCGTTTTTGATTACATTTATGGCCTCTTAATGGGCATATCAAAAACCACACACATTATAGACCATGTGGCATCCACTCGGGTTCGACGAATATCTTAGTAATTCCATTTTAAAGATGTGGGAGGTCTTGCGCACCTTCGAGCGGGACGATAACGTGATCACAGTTGATGCACACTAGCAAAATATGAGACAACTTGCCGGCTCCCAATGTCTCGTAGTCGTTCCCACGATGAAAGATCTCTTTGGTATGACATAGAATCGCATGCCACCCTCAGACGGTGGATGAATTACGACGCGTATCGGGGAAGAGGAAATGAAATAATAATACAATGCTGAAAAAGCGTCAGTAGTATGAGGAGAGTCGGGCATTGGAATCGGCTGCTGCACCAGAAGATTCTGGGTGTACATCAGACAACGCACAAGAACTAAGGCGGGAATCTCAATATTGACGGATCAGTATAAAAATTAAGTTGTTGGGAATCTAGAAAAATCTCCGCAAATGATTCGTCAATATGCTCCCTCCTGTTCCAAGGATAACAAGCAAGCTGACTTGTGCGACGATAGTGAGCAATGTCTTGTCAAAACACTTTTCATTGCTGAAGAAGTGGGACGTGAGCTAAGGTTGGTCGATGTCAACATACCGTCCGGCCTGGAAAAAGATTCAACCTTTGTTGAAACGTGAAATGCTGGTGGAATTATCCGCATCTCTGACGGACATACTTCGACAGTTCCTTGAAACTTAACAGTCATCAGAGTAGAAAAAACAATCTCGTCTATGTAAAATGGAGGAAAACTGTAGGGAGCTGTCAACTACCGACCAGTAAGCTTGAATTGCGTGTCTGGTAAAGCATTGGGATGGTTAGTGGCATGTCGTCTTTAAGAATATCTGAACTGTCTTACGCCCCAAGCGAGACGGAGCAGGGATTCCAGAGAAAGTGAATCTGTTTTG
>LUCH01005677.1:23584-34509 GCA_013368495.1 Paragonimus heterotremus | reverse complement strand
GTGTCGCAGTCAATGGCGTACCTGTATCCATACCATTTCTAGTTCTTCCTCTTAGTCTTTTATTAATTTTCAAACTCCTTAGTAGTTTTCTTCTAAGATATTCCACGTCACTGTTGAGGTGAGCGGCGGCCCGAGCCACAATACCTTTTGGTCAGGCTCATGGCTGTTATGATGATGATGATGACAGCGGTAGTAGTCGGTCGCCATTATCAGTGCGTTGTGCCCGGACCCCAACAAACCTCCTAGCCACTTCTCATCCGACGACCAAGCTGAGCATTAAAATCGCCCGCTAGTATGATGATGTCTGAGTGTTTAGTTTGCCCCAGAAAGTCAACGAGGGCGCCAGAGAACGCATCATTGGTAGTATCCGAACAGCCGTCCGTCGGAACGTACGGCGATATAATGATTTGCGTCGACAGACTTTTACCGATGTATTGAGTAGCGCATTGGTAGCGCACAAGCGACTGTTCAGTGGGATCCAATCGATCAAGCAGTGCTCCGCTTCAGAACTCAGTGCGATTCCCACCCCAGCTTGACCGCGAGATTCAGCATCGGTGTCACCAGAAACCCTGAGAGAGAAGCGCTTGGATCAACAGTTATCTAGCAGTGAGCTCAAATGGATAACCGTGCTAGAATCGGAGACTCGCGTCTCCGACATACACCACACATCAAGCTCCAGACTTGAGAGAGTACTAGCCTGAGCAGCTTGTTGACCGACATGTCGGAGAGTGCGGACATTGAAGGCGCCAATGTTTACCAGTTGTCTTGGTCTCAGAAAACAATGATCGCCTGGAGGCATATGGAAGGCAGAAGGAATAGGGGGTAAAACAATAGGAGAAGGTCGAAACGATAACTCCTGATACTTCCCGGTCCTTTGTGCCGCGGAAAGGGTTTGACTTGAGGGACCCCACCCGCAGCCAATGACTCAAGAGTCTGACTCACTTGGCAGTGAGGGGCTTGACCGGGGGCGCAGTAAATAAAACGATAATGTCTGATTTTGAGCACTGCTGCGCATAGTGGATGTACTTGAAGCTACATCCGGCTTTTGAGAGATGTTTTTCGACCGCATTTGATAATACGCCGATGGTCACGGTCAACCGTTGGGCGATCGGAGTGTTTGTGCGTACCTTTTCTAACCCCCTTCTTCCTGACACGAAAGACAGCAGTGCTGCAACTGTGAAAATAGTTCTGCTGTATGCCCATAGGATCGTGCCTCACTACCTAAGCACTCCTACGCGGTCAGTAGTGCGACATACAATCCTATGAGAGTGCAACTGCTTTTCGTCTGACTGCTACCCTTTGGCCTGTCCGACGAGGATGCACCTGAAAGGACCGGAGTCCTATTCAGCATAGCCAGCCGGATCAAAACAGTACACAAGTCCGACCACCTCGCCAAGGTAGCAGTATAGATATTAAAGAGTGATGTATAACTCCACTCATTCGTTCGTTCAAGTGTTTATCATGCAATAGGACTAAGAGATTGACTAACTCCACTGTTTTATAACCTTAAATAAAACGGTTCAACAACTTCTCGGCATACGATAAATAACTCCGTTGTTTTACAGTATATTTTGCAGTTGAGCATATATGCTAGATGTTAAATGTATGGTAAAAGACATACCTATTTCTAGCAATTAGATCATCTCCCTTTCCTTCTTCTTCTCAGCCACAGCATGTTTTTTCGTCATGGTTGCGTGGTAGTTAAGCATCATCGAGATCCACTGATGTATGGTTACCTATGATGAAGATGGTGATATGCGGTCTGGACGTATGATTCGTTGCCTGCAAGAACAAGTGATCTGCGTCCACACATTTGTTTACTATAATTCATTCAGGACATCAACTATTTGGCTCACCTATGGTGTGACATTCAGTTGGTCGCACACTCGTTTTATTAAGTCAGACCTCTGTCCTAAGAAGGTGAAACATTGTATACCTGATGGGGAATTTTGTTTTCCCACAAATCTGCCTGTAGAATTGTGAAATACCCTCTCGAATAACTGTGTTTTACGTACTGTTGTGTTGCTGTTTCCAACAGAGGTTTCAGATAGGGCAAACACTAATTGATCACAGTTAGTATAAATTGATTTTCTGAAGTTTATCGGTTATAAAGTTTGCATTACATTTCCCGTGATAATCATGAAAAACGTGTAGAACACGCTTTCAAGTTATCGCCACTGGGCTAACCACGTCACATATAGATAGCACTTTCAAGAGAAAATACTCGATGGTGAAAAGTGATAAAGGATGCTTCGACGACGTCGAAAAGCTCAATGCTTAGTAACAACCGGAACTTCACTTTAACAACTGATCCTGCTCCAGAAACAAAGTGGGGATTGACTAAGATATGTACAAGACCTAAATGAAGTGTATCTCTGACGCCCAAGGATGTATCGAGCACGCTAACTTCAAGGACTTCGGTTATGGCTAGAATTCCGCTGTTGACTCCCCTCGAATGTGTTTGACTTCCGTTCGGATGGTTGAACAAAATGCAACAGTCACAATAACAGAGTTATTCAAATCCGCTAAGTGTGATAATGTGGTGCCTTTGATTGCTTACTTTGTTCTACCAGTGACTCAGGCTAGGTGTTGTAACAGGCCCATGCAGAGGATTTTCTGGTTGTAAGGTCTACATTAGTGCCTCCACAGGAACAGGTGACGGAATATGTGCAAAAAGAGACCGCAGAAGTAGGCATCTAACCCTTCAAGCGTCCTGTTAACAGCAGTTGAGAACCTTCTGATGATAGCTTTAGCTAGTTTAGCATAGTTGGAGGTTAGACCGATGTATATGGCTTTATTTTTCCGCATGTTCGTCTCGTCTCGATATTGCATAAGTATCTCCATATGCTTCTGTAGGCAACCGTTTTGTGTAAATAAAGTTCATCAAAAATTACAACTCAACTTGTTACACAGCTGTTATGATTTCATTCCCCGCTTAAGTGGCACAACTCACTGAAGTAAATCAGTTGACCGTTCGACACACTTTTTTCGCGTATCACCTGTCGAAACGAATCGTTAGCATTACACTGTATGGGTGCAGTTGTAAATGTTAACTGGTCTTTAATGTGAACCGCAAATTTCCGGTAAGTTGAAATAAACTTGGCGAACATATCAGTCATACTTACATTGCCGTCGAACGTCCATATTATGCTATCCACACACTTCATATGTAAGTAGCACCCGAAAGTAGATGCTGTCAGCTGTCCACCCTCCGATTTCGTCAAGAGAGTATCCTTTAGTTTCCACTTGCTTCTGATTTGGAACAGCTTACCACAGTCTGTCGAAACTGCGTCATATATGGTTGAATTTAACCACAGACTTGACGTATATAATCAGGACACTAAACCGAGTATTCAAAGGACTTGATTTTCAGAAGCATTGCGCTAGAGGGGAGATAATCTGACTCTCACTGTTGAAGGTGGCCAGCAGTTGTTGTACACTGCGATTATTATCTGCCTAAGAAGAAGTGGTTGGGTTTCTATTCAGTTCACTGGCATTTAGTTTTTTTTTGTTGCCAATCCTTCGATTGCTGACCTGAAATTGAAACAATCTTCCGGATTTATCTTTCTTTACTAAACCGTCCAACATTAATTCAACCGCTCAGCCAGTTTACCAGCTTTCTGTAGGTCTTGAGTTTCCAATGAATCCCGTAAACAATGACCCTAGTGGAGATCTTAGCCGAGCATCATTTTTTATTGGTAAATATTCTCAGCGAACTAAATCAGAGTTATCAGAGCACAGATGAACTTCAACCGACGATAGCCGCGTGTTTATATTAATGCACTCAATATATTCGCAGCTGCAGTTTATGTTCATCTGTGATAAGACCTTCGCAACTAAGGACGAGATGACCAAACGTATTAGCGTCGAAACCATAAAATTGTTTCTTTGGTGTTAGAATTGCTGGGATTGCACTAACTTGAGAAGAAAACGCTATTAAACAGAAACAGTCGTTCTACATTCGATTAACTAGTAGTCCTGTTAACCTTCAGGCTTATCACCAATGTATTCATTGACTTAAACGAAAGCTTAGATTATTTCAACAAACCTTACATACTTTCTGGTGCTCATTTTAGAAGCGTCTTACATATGACGGATTTCCTAAATTATATTCGTTGCATATAGCATGATTTATCATTTGTTAACTGAAGAATAGGAACAGTCACGAATATAGTCAACGATCTTCAGTTGGAAACTCTGCTATATCGGCTGTCTACCATACGAAGTTATTCGGGTGAAACCATTTTTTCTGTTGGTAGCGTCTGCCATCAATTATCGATCAGTCTTTTAATCGATTGTGACGTACGGTGATACTTAGTTTCATCGTTGAAGGCGAATAGAAGACGGAGAAAACGATAATCACTTGATTTTTCTTTAGGAAATACATTACGTACACTCCAGTCGCATATAATTTCGTAGCTAACTTTCAACATCAGTGGAAACTTTCGCGGTGAGGATGCCAGGTGGATGGGCTGGAAACAGTGATAGAGAAGATGTCATAAGTGAACTCAAAAATGCTCAAGTACTTGAAGCACTTGAATACGTTTTTGCACACACATACTCATTGGGGATTTTTACGTCTAATAGCAGATGCCCCATCAAACTGTAGGATGTTTTACAAGTTGTACCGACAAGTTTACATCACACGTCTACTTTCATTCAGTTTGGGTTATCCGCTTCTCTAATGATGAATGGGTGTTGTCCGTCAACCTTCGGGATTGCGTTATTTGGTTTGAGATTTTGCCATCAGGGTGATGGTGCAAAGTTTGTTGCAACGGTAACACGTCCTGGTTTTGACCAATCAAAGTACTTTTCTTTTAACGTTATATAATGCACAAGTTGTAAAAAATACAAACCAACGTCACACGTGGTGAAAAGCAAGTCACAGCTCAATTACACTCAAAGTTCTCCACCATAAGCGAAGCTCACTGAAACTGGTGACCGGGCGGTTAGGAACTTTGTCTCGTAACGCGAAGGGTTGTTGGTTCGATCATTCGTCTGTGCCTGATGAGTCCAAACAAGAACGAAACTTTTCATAAAGTGACAGTTTGAACTTGAGCCTCAAGAATCCCTATGTACTCGATTTCGAGTCCTTGCAGTCGTAGCCAGTGCAAAACTGGCAATCCGAAATGGACTGTGTTCCTCCGCATATGCGAGGTGAAAAGCAAGTCATAGCTCAACTACAAATCAACACCAAGTTGTATCTGGTAACCGCCTGTTACATCTTCATAAATACATACTGTAAAATCAAACTAATAATGAGATAACGTTGTGTACCCAAAGCAACAGTGCGAGTATACGCACATATTAGTTCAGTCAAAGTTCACCACTACGACAACTAAAAACGGTAGGTCAATTCAAGTTTCTTGCTCACTTTTGAAGCTGGGAGATCACTGATTTGATGAGTTTTTTTCACAACCATGACAAAGTATCGAGGTCCGTTTTCTAGAGGGACACAGACCGGTAGTTTTGTCCCAGTTACTGTAAGCGTGTACACAAGCTGCCTGCTTCAAACAATTTAAAGCCAGAATACTAACTTTTCACGGATATCTTGAAAATAATGGCCAGATTGGTAGACCACTCAAAAAGTATTTGAAACCTCGTGTAGTAAGAGAATCAACATTCAACGTGTCTAAAATTGAAGCTTTCAAAGGCAGTGACATCGACAGCACGTTCATTGGACAGTCGCATGATGAATTAAAACGCCTTTACTACTTGGTTCTCTGTCATCCTTTCCGCGAAAAGTCTGATGTCAACAATTCCAGTTAAAGATATATTGTCAGCCAAAACCCAATCGAATTCCCTGTACCAGAACGTGATCAGCCAACAACTACATCTCCTAATAATTCAGATTTGATGCGAAATAAATTAAATGCCTGATGCGTCAAAATGTCACGTCAAACTATCATCACGAAATTGATAATCAGCTTCATTACTAATGGTGCAACACCTTCGAAATGTATATCACTCAGTTGAAACGTTGTCGAGTCAGATTGGATAATCTGCGCAACGGGCAAAAGTGGTCAATACGATTCCTACACGCTGCTTTCATGGAAAAGATGACTCCATCCTCAATAAAAAAACAACGTGAACTGATCAATAATCTGTTACTTTTGTGATAACACACTCTGACTAAACTGACGTTTGCGTATTTTTGCAAGGTTATCTGTATACTTGTCAATTTGTTCTTTGGCACACTGACAGTCATTGCGACTTCCCCATATACAAATATAGTTCACTAGAATGTTACAAAGCTTTACCGAACACATTGTGTACACTTATGCTGTTGACACTTCTCACTAATTCTTTAAGGAAAACTATTATTTAACAAATAAAAACCACTTCATTTTACAATATATGAGTGAGTCATACAATATCCTGCGATAATGTATTAATTAGAACAGACTGCTTTACAGTTTGCTTTTGAGTTTCTCAAATGTGGGCGAAGTTCGTTTGTTTCATGTCTGTCATTCATGCGAGTTAGTCACTATGCAATATCGGAATTCTAATGGTTGCACAGTGTATACGTTTTCTCCCTTAAGTCTGAGAATTCAAATTAGAAATCCGTAGAACTTGAAGATTTCCGGCTGAAAAGTAGACAGTAAATTCTCAGTAAGTTCACGCAGCAATTGGGTTGGTATTTATTTTGTTGTGGGAATCTGACCCGAATAGTGTAAACTTAGTTTGCCAACTTTGGTATCGGAAGTTTAAGGTATGTTGTTTTACGGTTCACAGCAAGCATGTTCAGAGCTGACCAAATTGTTGGAGGTTATTGTCTCAATCAGATGCACTGAAAAACAGCTAATAACCAGTGATTTAAGTGTTACTTGTTCATACTTCTCCGTACATCCTTGAACGTTAATGTGACTCAACTGCACACAACAAATAGAAGATTTTTAACTCACAGGTGGATTGTCAGAGTTAAGGGACTACTATTCAAGTTACGTTTTGGGGTCTGCCTTGAGTCTGAAATATCTATCACTCATAGCTGGAAATATTATTTGCTACCGGGTTTTTCATGTTACTCATGTATCAGGTACCCCATTCGGACTGAAGTACGTATACCTTCTTGTCAATTTATGAAAGCCAATTATATAACGCTTACTTGTTGCCTCATCGTAATGCTGGGTCTCTGGTAGTTATTCAGACGTTGTCCTCGATATCGTATTTTGCTTCGAGTTCTCACCAATGGCTGCATGTTTACAAACAGCCATTACATAATTATACGTGACTTAAGTAAGGCAGCCATAAGTGTAATCATATTCGAATAAGAATAAGTTATGGAAGACAGATTTTGAGGAACGAGTATTTTTGATATTTGTAAATAACATCTGTAAACACATTCGATCGTGTTTAAAATCAAGCGGTCTGATTGTTGTTCAGCCGTATGAAAACCTCGATCGTGCTAGTCACTACCGTGCCACACACTTATGCACCACCTCACCGAATTAGTGTTATCAGTGTGAGTTTTCATGCGATTAGTTTGGGCGTTACAACAGAAATCACAAACTTTTTAAGAACACTTTTGTGGCTATTGGTGTAGGTGGATGACGATCGATTTGACCTTGGTTAATGCACGGAGTTAGTTAGCTAGTGTGACGTGACGAAAATTTTTGACTAATATAAACAGTTGTCGATTGTTTGATGCCCTATATCCACTGTGTGCACAGTTAGTTTGCACTGATGTCTACAGTGTTTTTCCCAATGTCAATCTGTGTGCTGATATTCCATGATTTCTGCCGAACAACCGGTTTGTTCAGTTACACGGTACCGACAAAGGTTGATCGAAACCAAAGGTCGTACTCTTCGTAAACTGGTGTCCGTTTTCTCTGTCAAATTGATGTTGGCATGGTAGGGTTTCTTTAAGTGTCTCACCAGTTCGAAATGGAAGTTGTTTAGAAAGTGCGTGGGACAGATGTAAAAAAATATTGAATGTAAACCCAACCTCTTTTTATGGATCTCATGTACGAATTCAGGGTAGCAACACTTAAACAAAACAGTTCACTTGTTCAAAACCTGTATAGCATGTTTACTAACATGTGATGTGAAAAACTTACATACAATAAACTTTGATGCCTCACAAAATAAATTATGAAAATAGATGTATTTGTTGATTTACTTTCTTCAATTATGACGTGGATAAGGCCTATCCGCACTTTTATTCTGTTATATACGATTTAATAAACTGCTTGTGGATATGACAGAAGACATTTTGTATTTCCTCCTCAGGTTGAAAGTTGTACTTGAGAGTTCTTACCACCTCGCCATCAGATATCTATTCTCGACAATTTTTCGGCTTATACTGAAACACCAACAATATCACGATCTTGTGAAGTCCGGAAGTTATTGACCTTGAATCTTCGTTTTCTATCATTTTTGATCAATGATGTGTCAGTTTGGCTGTTTCATCGACTGACGACAGCGTACAAACTGGCACCACTATTGGTCTCCTGATTTTATTATTCATCCTAAGTGTTTATTCAGCATGTATTTGAAATTGCAGGTATTACCGATCCATTGTTAAGATCCCGAAGACATGTGAACTGTGCGGTAATATGTCAACCAGTATACAGTTTTCTTCTGACTATGTATGTTGCCGATCATCAGCTTCCAGGAGCTCCCATCATATGGCCTGTTGTGTCTTGATACCGCCAATGATGTTAAGTAGTCGTTAATGTGGTCAATCTGTGGGTCATCCCTATGTCGACAATCTTGTGTATAGTGTTCACCAGTGTTGCTTGTAAGGTTGGTCACATCGCGAGCCCCTATGCTGTTTACCTCCAGGCAATCTGGTTGATTGCAGAAATTTATAATGTAGATATGAGTATCGAGACACCTGGTTAACTTTACTGTTCTCAAACCTTTTACTGTTTCCTCAGTTGTGATCCATTTCAATAACATTATGGATGACGAAACTTTTGGATTGTGATCGAAGTTGATCGTTTTCCTGTCTGCTTAGCTAAAAGAATGGAAACTGTAATAGTGGGCCGACTTCTAAAGAGGTTAAGGAAGAACATAACTCTGATCACAACCAAATCGATGAGAACCTTCAGTGGGTTTGTATTCAGCGCACCCTGAGGCAAGCTTTTGACACCATAACGCGTCGTACTATCTGTGCGTTCATTTTATGCCGCAACTATCAAACGTGTCTCTGATATTCTCTTGGAATAAGTAGCATGTCCTGGAAAGTATAGACATCCTTAGCGTGTTCGCCATGCTCGGCGAGAGACAGTTGCGAGCGTCAGGACGTAAGAATTAATAGAAAACTGGAAACAGTGTAACCTGCACTTAAACTAGCGCAAAACATTTCAATTTCGACTCTCACTCATCTGAAGCCTGCGTTTGTGTAATGGAGTCAGTGGCTATTCACTAACAAACCCTAAGCAGTACAGTAGATAAACGAAAATTACTATCCATTTTTCTGACTGTTGTGAACAGTAGTAGTGTTGTTCGTAGCTCGGGTTAATTGTTTTGGTATTGGTATGTTCGGCGAGCTTGGCATCAAGGTTGCAAACGTCTCATCACCAAGCGAGGTGACATCATCAGTGCGTAGTTGTTTCAACATGTAACTCCACGCTCAAAAGCTGTACACTGAAACACTTACGCACTGATGATGTCACCTCGTTTGGTGATGTGACGTTTGCAACCTAAATGTCAAGCTCGGTGAACAGACCAATACCAAAACTGTTCACTTTGTTATTTATAAAACCTTGTTAGTAATCACACTTTCGGATACAAAATGAATAAATAAACAACATCATGTGAAGTTTCCCCAATTATTCCTGGGAATTAACTGAATGTTTCTAGGATTTGTCAGCCCTTTAAAGACCTCTGGATGTTTTTTGTTAGCAAACGAGTGCCGCACGATAGTTTTGCCTTTACCGTTCGTTATGAACCATTCTTAACAATGGTCTTACTGTCTGTTGTCTGCGTCTGTTGTTCGTCTGCTAATAGAAAACGTGTTTTAAGGTTATCCACTATAATGTCTTATCATTTCTTTCATGAGGGTTGTGACTTTTGAACTAACATTTTCCCTAGTTACTCATAGCAGAAAAAAGCCACACGATGCGATATGTTGACATTCCGTTCACAATGCGGATTGTGTGTAATAGACAAGTAGAGACAGACAGGGTATGGACACGCGTATATTCACACTAAATATTTTGTCATTACCACCACGACAACTGGCTGAGTTGTTTCAAACACTTTTGTGCATATAACGCCGAGTGACGAATTCCGAGCGGCATAGTCTCACTAAAAGCCAGTAGCGTTGGGCACTGATTACTTGGCACCATTTTCAACGAGCTCAGTGGGTCAGGATAATGACCATTTTGTCACAATGTGTTTAGTAATCGATGATGTGGTATTTCGAGCAACAGATTCACTGGTTTTAGATTGCTGTATCATCGGTTGTTCTATCCGTTTCGTGAAGTGTTACGCTACTTGTTTTGGTAGCTGTCGATTTGTTCTACCTAAGTAAGCGCCACTGCAACTGTAAGTGGACTGGTAAACAACGTGAGAAACAGAATAGCTAGACAAACTGCGTTCGCGATTATGTAGAACCGGTCCTTTGATAGTTTGAATCAGGAATATCTGGGTAACGTATTGGCGCGAAGGTTATTCATAACCAAAAAATGATAACATCATATATATATATATATAAACACGTAAATGGCGGTGTACCATATATAACCGAATAGTAAAACTGTATAATGAAATGTTGGGATTTATCAAAATCCTGATAGCACTGTGAAAATGATTGTTGGTGATCACGGATTAAACAAGTGGAGGATGATGGGATGTGACGGAGAGATGGGTTGATGTGAGAGTAATGCTTGACTTGTAGTTACTTTGCTGGGTGAAGCCGTACAAATTTCGACCACAAAATTATCTCGGTGCGACCGCGTGTCGCCTAGCTCGTGTTT
>LUCH01005677.1:0-13507 GCA_013368495.1 Paragonimus heterotremus | reverse complement strand
GTCAAGCCTACAAATTACCCAACCGGAATCAGTCGATCAGAGTAAACATGCAGGTTAGTAGTTAATCGAACGTTACTTTTACTGCACATATTCCAGTTGCTTGGTTACACACATTGATTGAAGTTCTCCCTTTTTAAAAGAAAACTGTTCCATTCTTGTGAATGAACTAGAATTAACGTTTATGTAGGCAGCTCCCTCTCGATTGCATTACAGCTCAACTTTAGTTGCATCGCGAGATAGTCAGGGTGCATAAAAGACGAAACACTATTTTATGTTAGTTGTAGAAAAGGCTTTCACGTGGGTTTGATAAATTAGCAACAGCATGCAATATAAAACATTAGATTTACAAATAACGCGATTGTATGAAATACCTCAACTTTACAGTCTGTGCCGAACCTGGTGTGAATCTTACCGTTTTCACTTACACTCATCTAAACTCTACGTTCTTGTATTATCTCGTCAAATCAGAAAAGTCGATATTATGTAAACAGTTGTTTATGCGGAAAAATGGTGACTAAGCAAACTATCTAAGTAGATGATCACTATTTGTTCTTGAAAAGACGTCGAAATATTTCCAGTTTCCTTAAGAATGATTTCAATGAATGTTTTTCTGTTAGCAGACAAATTTCGTCAGATGATTTCTTCTTTTCTCATCTTAATAGACCATTTTCAAAAGTACCATTGATATCATCTCAGTTTTTGCCAAACCAAAATATATTCTAAACTTTCCATATTCATTTCCTCTGCTCCATTGTAAAACTGTTGACAGTTATTCCCTTGGATAAGATTATTTATTAGTTGACTTCTGAATGACACGCGCTCGCTTTAATGTATGCTCTTAGGTTACACGGTTACAACAGTGATAGTACAATTTCTGTAAAAAATTCACTACTCAACGAAAGCTTACGAAAACGCTATTTTATGCAGTTATCTAAACGATATTCATAGATTGGAGTTGCAATTCAACACCTGCCTATGGGAAAATTGCAGAAGTGGTAAAAGTCAAACATCATACTGAATTTATTCCTACAACTCCGAAAACCAGTGTTATTCATAATGTAGTTATACTTATTGAGTAAACATATCATAATGATTCGTGTTAGTTGTGTCAGATAAGACAAAATAAAGTATAACTTCAATCGAATATCATAAATAACCAGAAAGTAGTAAATAACTTTATTGTAATTTATGGGAAAATCATTTCAACTGTTGTCCTGCATTATACATCAAACAACACAGACTTAATGGTTTTGAAAATTACTCTCCACGTTGAAATAGAATGTGAGCTACTGCTTGTGATATGTATACTTAATATTACATTATGGCAAGTTTTCGATGGAAAACGCGTTAGGTTTTGTAAAAATTAAATTTGAACCTAACACTCAACCACTCGTTTACATTTGTCAGGACCGTAGAAGAGTTTGGGGAATAGAATGCTTTAATAACAAAACCTGATTGCCCAATGAATTTTCCTAAATGTACATTGTCCCTCTTCATCAGTAAGACTACATGCAGCGTAATACTCATTCTTTTTGTGTGTAAAAGAATTGAATCAATACTTGGCCTATACAAAATGGATTGGTTTTGTCACGGGACTTACTGAGAGACGTTGCTACGTCTGTTTTATTTTTGAAGCAAGTTCCATTGGCAGAATTACTGAAATTACGATGAATAGAACTGGTACTTTTATATGAATTTTGGTACCGTCCGCAGCCTTTATGCGCCGTTGTTTGAAGGGAAACCAATCAAGGCTTACTGTCTCTTGTCTTTTTGAACCCATCTGTAAATCTTATTAAAAGTATCTCCATTAGTGATTGGTTTGGGTCGTTCTGAGTTGATCACAGTTCACATTCGATCGCAAGTTCGTCTTTCACGAAGATTTTTACACTGCATCATTGCAAATGGAAACATTATATTTGAATTTCTCCTATACTGTATAAAATCGCATCCCTGAGCTATAGTGGACAAATGAACTCTGGCTGGCGTCTTGGTGAAACGATCATGTCATGCACCGACGTCCCAAGAACTTCCCCTCAGACTCAACGGAATTCATGAATCACATGCCAGTAGGTTTAAGGCTTTCACTTTTTGGTTAGAGGCGGCATTGTGACTCTCGTGTTAACCGTAACCGACAAACCCTTGAGCACAATTTCTTAGTCAAATTTAATTCACTGACTTCGTGAAATTTCTTGACTGGTTGTTTTGTCTATTGGTTATGAACGAAGGCTTGGGGTTGGTTACAAAATGAATATAACTCATGCTGAGTTCCAACTTTCATATCCAAACAGACATTGCCGACAATCGTTGTGTGCGAACGAAGTACCAGGTTGAAACAAGGCTAAAATAATAGTTATTAAGAACAACTCAATTTAGTCGTAATGTTCTCTTTACAGTTGGCTTCAGTGAACAAATGTTCTACGTTTTAACTCGTGAGGTTGAGATTAGGAAACACGAACAATGTAGGTCGAAGGAGTTTTCACATAACCTCAATTTCTGTGCCTCGTAGGCCTCAAGTAGAATGGCGAGATCAAATTCAGGTTTGGTATTTGGCAACTTCGCGCAAACTACCGTCAAAAATGACCTTGTCAATCCTGTATCATGAGCTACGTTCTTTGGAAGCCGCATGAACTGATTGACTACCGTTTAAGCCATTATCGATCATTGTGGTGAACAGTCGCCTGGTATGTTTGCTTGATTTACGCAATGACGTAATCGAGTAAGGCATTCAACCAAGCGCACCCCGAACGTATTTCCAAGTAACTTAATCAGCAGGGTAGTGACTACTTTACATTTTGACTGTTACACAGTTTCAAATTCAGTGGTTTTTGAAGAACCTCATATAAGTCAAGCAAGAGCTAAGTTACAATGATTGTTTCAGTGGTCTGTCCACGATCTGTTTATTTCAGTTAATGCTAGTTCACCTGAAATGTCTACCTCCCTTATTGTTGGAAACAATGATGTTGTTCGTAGTTTGCGTTGATGGTTTAGATACTCGGTACATCCATGGCTTCGGTGATTAGTTTACAGATGTTTCTTCACCGTACTAGGCGACACCACCACTGCCTGTAAGTTTGGACGTATAAAGTCCATTGGGGAGGTAGGTGAAGTTTGATGAACGCTTTCGTCTTTATATGACATTGAGTTGACTTTTTAAACTCAATTCTGATCAGTTGTTCCCGGTTGCTTCTGATTCTTTGATCGGGATTCTTATTGGATGCTTTTCGTCGTCTTGAACCTTGGCTTGCAGCCTGATCCGTCACTTTTTACAGTTTAGAAATTTCGACTTACAGTTTAACTAATGATTCCCTGTCCTTGTTGCGCATCAGCCTGAATTCTGATTGGTTTTTTTCTTTTGATTACGTCAGCCAGTTCTTTCTTCCTCAAATTCCAACTGACTAGTTATGCATTGTTCAACTTCGACTCTAAGTCTGACCTATTCAAGTAGATCCGTTCCGTCGTGCTGTTAGTTGGGTATGATCATGTCTGCATCTCCTCAAGTCTCACTGACGCGTAGATTTGATCAAATTCAATGTATTTGTTTATTGGACCGGATGATAAATATCAGGCTTGAGGATGTTCTCTTGCGTATTTCGTCTTTACCAGACTAAGAATTTCTGCGGTACTCTAAAAGTGTATCTAGTTTGATCCTCGTAAGTGGGGGTCACCGAAAGCTGATTGTCTCTTAATGGTTAATTTGTGTGTCACGTAATCGTGTATATAACTCTCGTCCGTTTTGGTCGGCCTAGTGTTTTCTGCAGTCATTACATTGGATTTTGTATACAACGTTTCTTCTCTCGGCGGGTTTGAGTTGTTCCTTTAGCTTTGAGAGTATTCGTCACAGTGTTATTTATTCGCGTGTCAGCGTGTTGCCGTGTGGTCTCAAAAGTATTGTGGTCATTTCGGATACATTTTTGATGTACGTTAGAACGGTTCGGTTTTTTTTTGTGGTTTCCTAGGTTGACTGGTTTCTTCTGAAGCAGAACTGATATGATGAAATTTCGTGGGTATCTGGTGCAAACACTTAGCCAATATAAGTATTTTCCTTCCTTTCTTCGGATCTTTGCGATACTGCAATTTGCCTCGGCACTTTTTGAACAGAGTTTGAATTCAGCCATTGTTATGATAGAATGGACGGTTGCTGTGAAAACGGAGCAGTTGGTTCATGCGTGTTTCTCTCCGATAGAATAAAGTCTCCAATATTTCCTCAGGTTTGTAGCTGATTAGTACATTCAAAGAAGGAGTTCGTTATCCTCCCTAATTTTCCTGGTGAACCTAGTACCGTTGAACGTGTTGCGTGTCTTCTATCATTAATCGTTTCATGATTACGAGTGTATTGCCAACATATGGTATCTACAGTTTTGGCGTGATTTTCCCATTTTCTGCATTATAGAGCTTTGCTAATGAATTCTGATGTAGGCAAACCCATTGGAATTTCTTTAAGTTGTTCGTAAATTTGATCATTGAATTTGATGCATATAGATACTGAAAGTTCCAAGAGATTGCTTATGTTCTTCGATTTCAGGAATTCGTTAGGTTCCGTATTTTTCTGTAATAATCTTTGCAAGATTTCTTCTTCCAGAATATAGCGGTGTGACATAAAACGAAGCTATCGCTTTGCTCTTCTCTATCCCGATATATTTCAGTTTGCTCAAGGATTGTTCAGTGTTGCTGATGAAATGTTCTGAGTTGTTTGTGAAATATCGTAGCCACTTGAATAGGTCATTAACCGAATTGTATTTTGGTGTATTTGATATAAACATTATTCATCGAAGTGGGATACCGTCTTTATGTACCTTTGATAGTCTGCAGAACTGAATGATGATTTCATCATCCAGCTGCATTTCTAAAGTTCATCTTTACTTGTCTTCTGCATAGATTCCAGTTTCCTTAAACACAATGTTGGTTTTGTTGGCCGATTTTGCAGTGAAGTCAGCACTGAGCAAACGGTAGGTAGTTTGGTTGTTGAGAAGCTGCAGTCTGCTTTGTCTCTGATAATCCCTATTCGTCCTTTATCGGTTAATGAAATTATAATAGTGTTATTTTTGTTTTGATGCTCTCACCCTCATTTATGTATCATTGTCTATTTTGTTCACTATCGTCATCATTACTGATGATGAATGAGCATTGGAAACAGGTTCTCCCTTCCCCAATACTGTCGAAGAAATATTCACAACAATTTTAAATAACCAGAGGATTAAAACTAAAATAAATAACTGATACTAACAGAAGACAATGAGAGATGCTACTAGAGGTACAGGACCTAATAGACGAAATGTCTGAGAGGCTGTGTTCAGCCGATTAAGGGAAGGGTGCCTACGCACGCTAATTGTAGTGTTCACGATACATCTCAAGACAAATTGATAATAGGGTGATTTCCGTAAGGGGCTTTCTTGAATTTTTTTAATTTTTCTTTTCATCCCCGGGTTTGAGCTGTTTAGTACGAATAAATTCATTTTATTGTGTTTGATTAATCAACTTCTTCAATGTTTCAAGCTGGACGTTAGATGGTCCAGGTACCCTCTAAGCACAGAGACGAGAATGAATTCTAGTTGCTGACTGAGTCAACTTTTGATTATCAAGGCGTCAGTCATTTATCTCGTGTCCTACACAAATAAGCTGGGGCTCAGCAGAGTTAACCGCGCTTTGAGATTATTAGTGCAAGACATTACTATATTCCTTTTTATGGTTAGTGTGAGTGAACCTATACGATCTTTACCGACAAAATAACGCTGTTCCTAAACTGTGCTATACTTACTCATTGATGTTACCCGACGTACGCGACCAAACGCAACTATCGATGGCCAAATATCCTTTGATATCAAAAACCTTAGTTGTCACGCTTTGCAATCATCCACAGAATTCTTTTGTCTGTAACATTATAATATCTGTAAGGTTAATGAAAACCCGAAAAGATACTAATTTATCAAAATAAACTCACTGCTTTAATCTTCACAGCCTTAATCCATTCGGTTAAAAACCTTTTAAATAATCGACTTCATTAAAAACAGCCTGAAAAACACAATAACACTGTACTCCTTGTTCGTTCGGAATAGTACTGGTCATTAGTGCATATCCTTGTTACCGCCGAAATTTAGAGTCCGGTAACGCTTTTATCAAGCAACCATTTTGACCATTGTCCCTATTACTTAACAGTAATCGAATTTGTCACCCAACAAGTCCAGTGACTTCAGCGAAATAAACCTTATCACAAATCACAATGATGGAGTCATTAAGCACAGTAATCAAGACAGTTTCTGTCTCTTCTGCAGTATGTTAAACAATCTGTGCATTACTCAACCGAATGTGATTGAGCGTTTGCATATGACAATACTGTTGTGCTCGTTGTGAGGTCAATGACACACTTGTCAACATGGTTGCCCACTGAAAGGGTTGACATGTTCAAATTGAGGTCGTGGCAGGAATACACATAGGTGACGAGTCCCGTAAGAGCGAAACTCGAGTCCAATGATTCTTCTCGAAGAGTTTAAGTGGAATAGCTTTGTGAATTCAAAAGTTGCGGTTAACTGTGAGTGTTGTTCAACCTATACTTACTAAAACCTTCGTTGTCTTCATACTTGTGACTTAGGTTACCCCCACAGTTTTGAACCCTACGGTACATCCTGTGCTTAGAAAACGTATCCCGAGTGGCTGATCACTGCCAAGTTTGTAGTGTCCGCAACTTCCCAGAAGCAGCTCCACGTCAGCTTTATTCAAGTTTCTTTTCCAAGTTAGGTCAGAACACCAAGGGTTTGAGGGACTCAAGTCCAGTGTTAACTTTTTATAAAAGCAACACTCTTCCATTATGAAGAGACACAACATTGTTGACGACAGTGATTGCTACTAGGTGGCAATCACGTTATGTTCAGATCGACACGTTCGTTGTTACTTTCCGATGTTCTACCTCAAGTTATTCAGCTCTTCGTCCTACACGCGCTGGAGCAATTTGTTTTAGTCATAACTTCTCACAAGCATTTGGTCACCGTTCTGACTGACTGGCATAGATCGACTCCAGTTCGTCTCGCAACAACTTGCGCATAATGTCTGATTGGCTGCAGTTTCTCCAGTCGGTAAACTGTCTCAGCTCAATATCACTGTGTTGGACTAACTCATGTGTACGTATAACAGCCAATGTGAGTTCCCATCACATGGATGGTTTTGCTGAATTAGAACAAACGACTTTTATGACTGAACTATCCCTGAATGTCTGATCTTATGTTTTTATCTGATGGAAAAGTTGAAAGAGTGTTTGCCGATATTGCGAAAAACTGGAATTATTACGATTGGAACTGATGCTGATGCTACAGACCCGACGAGTTGAGCCCTGGGAAGATCGCATGTATTTGGATGTTAATTGAATGTATTGGAGTCATTTAATTTCTGTTTTTCGTTTTTCAGCTGCAAAAGAATCGACCTCTCAAACGGAGAATACAGGACAAAAATCTGCGAAATCTCTCGACGAAAATAACTCCATTGAAGACAAAAATACTAGACAAACTCAAAGGAGTGATGATGACAATTTGGAAAAGAACAAGAAAACGGTACGTGTAATTCTTGTCATTGCTCTAATCTTGGGATTAGATCCATGATCACTGTGTGACTTGGTGTCTAAGTACACTCATGGTCAGAAACACAATGAACAACAGTAATACCGCCGGGTGTGTATATTCGCCTTAGGTTCCTCTTCGTATTTATACTGATTTCCGCGTTGCCGTTATGTTAATCCATTCGACGCACGTGAATAATGAAGCATTTGTATGCAGCCGAAAATAATTGAAAACATTCCTAGTGCATATATTTAATGATCGATAATTGGTTAGCAAATTTTCTCTAAGTTTGGTAAGAGAATGTCCTTTTGAAGAATCGAGAACGTGTTTTGGTGAGGTATTTTATGGTGCATATTGATTTTCAGTCCTCCCTTCTAATCAAGTTCACATGATCGAATTGGTCTTTATAGCCTTCTTTTGGATTTCAAAATATAAGGTGTCAGAAAACAGTATCATCTTTGAGAGAAGATTACTTTTGTGATCGTCTTTTGTTGCCTAATTATCTCTAACTGTTTACATTATTTACCAGAGTTGTTCGTCTTTAGGTTAGCGCCTTAGTTCGGTACATATTACCTAATACCGGGATGTCAATGTAGATTTTTTTGACAACACAGATTTGTCTGTGATAATATTTTGGAAGACTGCCACTTTGTCGTTTGTGCACATAGTAAAGCAAAAGCTAGGTGTCCGTTGAGTAGGGCGGATGTGTTCTCACTTTTCAATCCAGATGTCTAATGGTTTGCTGAACACGTTTTCTTGAATGCTGCCTAAATTCCTCCATGTGCAAAATGGTTCATTTCCATCGGACAACACTGAGTGTATTTTGGTTAAAGCTTGGCCTAAAAATTCTCATTGTTCAAAATATTATAAATCTACGTGTTAGTTTTGTACTGATATTACAAAGTAAACAAGTTTGTTCAATTGTGGACATGAGTCCTAAGTGGAAGCTGGCTTTTTACCTGGGCGGAACCATGGGTTTGACACATCTATCTCAGTTCTCTCTTTAGTTTTAGTCCAACTGAGAAGTAGTTTATTTTCCTGCTTACTCAGCACAACCTCACCTCAAAATCCAAGCCATGAGTTCTGTTATGAATTACTGGTTCTTGTAGGGTCAAAACACCTCATTTGCAGCGAGTCCTAGTCAGTGGACTATACTGAATCAAGTTGTGGAGATAGTTTCTCGTTGGTTTGGAGAAGACCTGCCTCGATAACCACAGTGAAACACTAACTTACCGATGTGCAACACACAAGTAGTGACTCAAGATAGAAGTCCTTTTTATTAATATGGCCACTGGTTCAGATGTATATCACAGCAATTTTTACCATAAAGCGCATGTGTTATCCTGATATGTTGTATTGTCACTTCGGAAGTATTTTTATCCGTAACTGTCGAGGCATGGGGTTGGTTATCGTGGAGTACAAGTTGTAGTCCAACGCGTTCTACTGATCCCGAAATTGGCAAGTCCAAGAACTTTCCTGCAATTATTTGTACAGTCTTCAACGGTTTCTTGTGGGCTAAGATCAACCTGGATTAGACGAACAGACAGTTCTGCGGCGCAGTACCAGACGCTTTCTGAGTCGAAGATCACCAGAAAATGCTCAGTTTCTTTGATGTTCAATATTCCATAGGGTGGATACCTATCTAGAAAATCTTCGATTTTGCTGAAGGACTATAAGACCGACGTGTGTTCCTCGCTTCTCATGGGCTGCAGCTTATCTGTTTTTACTTAAGAAAACTAATTCGAGGTGTTTTAATTCTGTTACCAGACTTAGTAGGGTAGTTAGTTAGCCAGTGTATTCGAGTGGTGCGAACTACAGCACTGTTAACCTCTAACACCCCCTCTGGCTTCAAGATTTTGAGTAGACGAACCGACTTTAAAACGTGTGATAAAGGTGTGGTGGTTGGTCGTTAAGGATTATTTTAGCTCATTTATTAAGCAGGTTGTTTGAAGTACGAATAAAGTGTTTATGTATCAGCTCCCCATTGAGTTAGGTTGCCACATCCCGTGTGATGATGTTCGCCTTGATCACCTTGGATATCATATCCTGTAAAGATGTGGTTGAACTGGCGTTTTGAGTAGACCGATTAAGGCTTTGATCAGTTGATCTACTACATCCAACCTCTCATCCTTCGACCAGTAGAATAAGCATCCCCACACGTTTCATCTCGAATGATATTAACAACCTCTCGTCGTTTATAGGAGAAAAATCTTAGTTTTTATCAGACTTGATCTATGTGTTCGTCTGAATCCGTACAGATAATATACTATGTGGGACCCGGTTGCAAAAACAGTCAGTTTATAGAATCAGCTCATGACCTCAGCTGGGTGCATAATTCAGAGAAATCGCTGCTGGATTATGAAGGGATATCAGCTGAATTTGTTGTGAATTGATGTAACATTTTGTGAGTTCTGGTGGTGTTATTTTGCGATGTTAGGTTTTTTTTCGACTGGTCTTTCAGGTCTGAGGACACTTTATATAACTTCCATATGAAAGTTTGACACTTTAATCTCAGTCACTATGGTTGGTTGAGGTCGCCCTTTGTGGAATGAATGTTGGGAATTGATCTGACGTTTCAGTTTTCATTCTCATCAGCTGACCATGAAATCCGCATCATTTTTCGTTGGAACAGACCTATGGTTTACTACTTCCGACCAATAAATTTTCGTCACGTGGCAATTCGCACAACTTCCTGTGGAAAATTACTGTTTACAGTGGTTTGCATATGAATGGTTTAGATCTTTCGATGATTAGGTTTTTAATTAGCACCGACGGATTGATTTTCACCCCGTGTTTTTTCATTTTACTGAATGAGCATCCCTTATTACACACGTTCCCAAAAGTCAAGATAGGGTTCCACTCATCCCCACAATCGATAATCGACGAACTCTCTCATCTCATCTATCCCCTGACCTAATCATGGACGGACAAGACAAGTGTTCACGATACTGATTTCCTGACTACAGCAACACCTTTGGAGCCATGGAGCTTGATGTCATATCTTACCTTCTTCATAAATGAAAGCTGCACTACTTTGGTTTTGAACCACTTTAAAACGGCACCTTCAGTATACCGTATTGAATGGTTAGACTTCATTTTCGATGAAACTACGATTATTTGTCCGCCCACATCCACCTTATACAATAAAAATACTCCGGTTATCTCTAATGTTTCAGTGTAGAAGTCTGCTAATGATTTTATACCGCACAACTGTAACAATAACCATCAGGCTGCAACTTGATGAAAACATTAAAATAAATGATAGAAAATTTTGAATATCTTCAGTTGTTTATCCAAGATGATCATCAACTAGTCTTTTAAACGTCGGTTTGTGTTTATCTCTTCCTCGTCTCTTATGTTGTCTATATAACAACCATATTAGGAAAGATGGCATGGAAAAAGTATTAGTCATCAAATAACATCATTGTGTTTTTTCCTGTTTGTTAATTTGCACAACCTTGTGAACATGTTTGGTGGCTGTCATTTTGCACAATCGCTGCGTCTATTGGCTGACTATCTACCCATCTAAAGTGAATGGAACAATTTGTGTTTTGTCTAGTTTCGGAGACAATGGACTGTATTTATGGAACAGAAAGTCAATTTGGCGAAGAGCAGTGCATCCTTTAAACAGTCGTTTGACCTCAGAGCATGAAACAACTGATAAGGCACGTAGCCTTTACTGAGTTGTAAACTGCTTTTGATTTCAAAACTTTTGTATATTGGAACACTGTCAAATATTACACAGAATCCTAGATTGTACCAACGATGTGGTAACATGAAAACCAATGCAATGGACGTAAAATGAACAGTCACAGGTTTGTGTCTGTTCTATGTAATCATCTCACATAATAATCTGTTCACAAACACTATTTGGTAGACCATTAAGTCAATTTTCATCCTGTAATGGGAATAACCGTCATGTAACCTAAATCACGTTTGTCCAAGCAAATACTGCCTATCGGGTCCCCATACGGTATGTGGAAATTCACTTTGAAAGTTCCCTTTCGGTCATTCAAAAGAGGACAGATGGTCAAACACGTCTTCGGTATGTTCTCATCAGCTATTCATATAACCAAATATTGTTGCGTACATGCTGATATCATACAATGCAGACAAGTTAATTTACTGGCTGTCTGTAATGAATTCAAGCAGTTGTACTTTATGGCTGGTGACTTATGCTTGGTCTTTGAATCACCTCCGATGGGTTGACTAGGTACCAAAACATATTCAACATATGGATACGCCTCTGCCAAGTAATCTGCTGGAATCGCTTTATCTAGTACCATAAGTACGAGGTGAATGTTGTTTTGCCGGAATAACTGAATAGCAATACTTCGAATGAAACGCTTAACAGATGGGATTTACTAGTTCAAGCCATCTACAGTTACCAGTGCAAACATTGCCAAGTATTGTGTAGAATCTTTTGCATGCTTATGTTTGGGGCCTTTAGAGACAGTAAACAGTGAAGGAAATTCTTTGTCAGCACTTTTTTTGCACCTGGCAACGATGTAAAGAGAAATTCTCAATAAAGTAGACCTTTCAGATAAAAATGATTGCACTAAAACTTGGCCGTCAGAAGGAATAAACTCGCCTGACCTATGTACTATGTTGTCATCGTTCAATCGTTTATTGATTATCATTCCGGTTACGTTCACCGACCCTTAGCCACAATCTCCAGACGCAATTACAAACATCTGTTCATATGAGTTGACGCCGGAATTGAATTACCGAAGAGAAATTTCACGAATTTTGTATTATGTAATGTCTCAGTGGTCATATTTTGGGAATTGTCTGAAACGTCCGAAGGAGTTGGAATGTTTTCATAAAATAACGACACCTTGACCCAAATCCAAATGAAGTCAACTACGTGATCTTTGAAGGCAACCCAAAATGCACACACGAAAATAGTTTTTAAGATCAGGAAGTTCACGTACTGTACTCTGATGAGCTCCAACCTGCACTGTTTGTTTGTTGGCATGTTGTTTATTTGCCGAACTGTGTTGTGCTTGTCCGTTCGCAGGCTGTTGAACTCCGTGTTTGATTAGGTTTCGTTTGTAACCGGTCCTACGTTCTTCACAACTTACAGTTTGATCCGCTCTTTGGTTCTTCTATTCTACATCCCAACAAATATTGCTAATTTGTTATTCTTCTATACCGGACGACAACCAATTTCCCGACAAACAATTTTCTTTCCGTTATGCACTTGACGTTAATCCCTCCGTTTGCTATTTGTATCCAGCGTTTTCATCGGTAACATCATTAATTGTGACATTCTGTTCATTCTTTCTATGTCACCTGTGACATTTCCCTGTCGGTTTCAAAAGGAACTGATTTTAAACGACCCAGTGAGTCTTGTTAACCACTAAGAACATCTCCCATCGTATTTCGGTCCATTAACCCGCTCATCTATCTACTGAGTAGTTCGCTCTTATTAAGCCTGCTTCATTTTTGTCTCATCAATGTGACGGTTAAATTGTGTTTGTAAGTCGCCCATGTTATATATTGACTCTGGTTTTCTGTCCGACCCTCGCACTAACTTGGATTGCGTTGATTGCCTTGGTTAGAATTCATACGACACCAGGCATTGTTCAGCCAACTGGTTTTGTACAGTTGGGATTTCCACGAGGAACCCAAATTGAGGTTTGTTGTATTTATCTTTTTTATTTTCAAGCTGAACATCACCCACAATCGGTCGCAATTTTCTCTTTCCCACAGACTTTCCAGTCAGCCCCTTTCGAACAGCAAAAGTACTAGACTCGAGTTTCGCTCTCATTAGAGCTCATCAGTAGTGCATATCTTTGCCACTGCCGGAACTAAAACTCCGGCCACGCTTTCATTAGGCAACCATGATTTTTTACTGTATTGCACCGTTGTCTTCATTGTCATCTCCAACGTTTGACACCTAAACGGGTTAATCTTCTAGCGTCATTTAGATTATTTAACAATGGCCATTTGTTTCATCG
>LUCH01005676.1:8000-18974 GCA_013368495.1 Paragonimus heterotremus | reverse complement strand
GCGTGCCCGTTTTGTTTTGTCCTTTGACCAGAGGTCATGCACTCGAAAGTGCAAGATATTCACCTAGCATTTGAGCGAGAAGAGTGTAAAGAAGCATTAGTAAACAAGTTGCCCTGCTCAACTCAGTTACGAGAACCTAACGAACATGGAACAAATCGCTGAAGCTGTGAAACCATGCTGTGAACAGGTATGTTCCGAATCAGTTGTGCGTTTGTGACAGAACTGGGTTTCTGTCAGGTCGACAAACCTCATGAACAAGCGTCGCTTGATTCCACCTGGCTCTCAGTATGACGACGACCATCGAGAACTCAGACGCAAACCGACTGAAAGCTTACGCAAAGACCGTGTGCACCACTTGGTTTAACAGTTAAAATAGATGGATCGAGTCTTTTCATGTGGGAATAGCACAGATTTTTTCCCTGATCCGTGGTTGCACTAAGCGTGCAGTCTGTATAAATGAGATCATATATGGAAAAGATGGTTCACTTATCACCAGCCAATCGCGCCAAATTGACAGATGGACTGAACATTTCAAGGAAATATTCAATTAGCCTCAACCAGACCGTGTGAACGACAGAACCCGAATGGTCAGTTATAACGTTCTAGACGACTTTCCGTCGGAAACAGAACTAGCCCCGGAGTCTAAGTAACAAAGAGTTAAGTATTGAGGTTCCTCCATCAGATCTCCTCTGTCCTCTGTTTAAGGATGGTGTGGAGAGGTTTATATCACAACTGACAAAACCCATCCAGACAGTTTGGGTAACTGAAGGGGCACCTCGTGATTTGTGCCTATCAACAGTAATTATCGTTTTCACAAGGGAAGTTCGAATTCTCTGTGACAGCCGGAGAGGCGTTAGTCTGGTGGTTGTTACGTCCAAGTTATACACCGGTCTGATTTTGCGTCGACTCATTAAGCCCAAAGGAAGTGAGACATGGGAAGAATGAAGAAATTCCCGCCTGGTCAAGGGGGCGTTGATCACTTTATTTTTACCTTGCGACGGATCTTGGAACATCGGCACTTCTACAGGCAACCGACGAGCGTGATCTTTCCAGACCCAAAAGCTGCTTTCGATCCAACTGCTTGTATCATCCTCTGGAACTGTTTTCTTCACAAGGGAGTACTGGGGGAATACATGAATCTGCTAAGATCACCATACGCCTACTATGCAAGCAGGGTGAGATTTTATGGACAACTGTCTCGGACGTTCATTTCTAGTGATGTACGCCACAGGTGTCCGACTTTCCACTTCCTGTTCAATTTCGTCATGGACGACAATCCGGAAGATGCGCTTCGGGAATCATTGAACTTGGTGTTGAGCTTCTTCCTAACGCTAGATTGACCCACTTGGAGTATGTAGATGACATTGTCTTACTTAACCCTTTTGCCGAAGACATGTACACCATGCTGAACAAAGTGAGTGACCGAGCTGGCCTGTATGGAATGCGCTTCGTACCTCCACAATATAAAGTACGTCTTCAAGACTAGGGAATTCCTACTCCCATTTTTCTAGTTGCAGGTAATCAGCTTGAGACTGTGGACAGTTTCACATACTTGGGTAGCATTATCTCATCAGGCTGTGCTATTGCTGATGAGATATCAGCGAGGATTGCAATGGCATAAGTTGCCTCCGCCAAACTGCATCATCTGTGGCGTCGAAAAGACGTCCGGTTGTCGCTGAAGGGAAGGGTATATAATGCCTGTGTGCGTTCCATTTTACCCCATGGTTCGGAAACGTGGCCTGTTCACAAGGAAGATATCATCCGATTTGTTGTGCTTGACGATCGTTGTCTCGGCTACTTCGGCCACATCAAATGGACTGATCGCGTGAGCAATACGGCCGTTCGTTGACGCATATTCCGGAACGTTTGGGATACGCGATCAACTGGTCAACTAATCGCGTTGTACAGTCTGCGATGATTGGATCACGTACTCCGCATGCCACGTGATCGTGTTTATACTGAGACTACGCACAGTTGGGTGAAACCGCCTGGTGGTCAATCAACATTGTCGTCACAAAATATGAAGACACTGACTGCTGCATTGAGCAAAGTGGGTAGGTGTCGTCTGTCTAGTTGGGGTCCATATGATCACTGAAATCGCTGGTTAGAAACGCTATGCGAGATGGCGGTGTGCTTTAGTCAATGTCGTAGCTGCATTTGTACCATTCCGCTTAGTTTCCTTCTATTAATTTTTAACTTTCAGTAATTCTCTTCTAGCATATTTCGCGTTGTTGTTGAAGTGAGCGGCAGTTCGGGTCACAATACCTTTTGGTCGGGCTCGTGGCTGTTATGGTGATGTCGAGGAGGAGGAAGAGGAGGTTATATTCTAGTATATAATCTGATATGAAATTCTTTTGCTCTGAGTGTTTTGATTATGTGTGATTGTAATAAACAGCTTCTTCGAATGACTCCATGATTTATGTATGCCTTCTTTTGTGTAGTTATCTGCGTTTAACCAATTTTCAGATCACCCGTAAGATCCTAGTTATTCGTCAGTGCATTTAACCATACCGCATAATGCTACGCATTCGGTGAGAGTAAACGTAGTTTCTGGTTTACTAGTGAAATCTCTTCATCTCGTTAGTCGCGATTATAACTACCCATCACGAAGTCATGTTTTTGACTCCCGTTCTGTCAACATCACAGCTTTACAGTGCTTATTTTACGTGGGCTTGGCATGCCACACGATTGTAAAACACCTCGCACTGTGAAGGCCTCAAGTGTAACTTATTTTTATTTGCTTCGATAATTCGTTCTGTTAACGGTAGCTGGGGATCGGTTAAACAGACTGTTGTTTGTCTGTTCCACTACCGTACATTGTGACCATTCGGCACTTACAATCAGTCTGTGCTCGATCTCATGGAAGATATTATTTTTGCAAATGTCTGTCGTTGAGTTACATATTTTCTTGCCTTTAGTGACATGGTTTTTCATCGAGCATGAACTTCATTGGCCTTACTACTTCTTTGATCATGCGCTAGCCCTAGTGAGCTAGCGCCGCAATGTTTTATCGCGACCCTTATTCCTCTTTTTAGCCATATTTACATCTTCGTTTAACCGTTCCAGTTTGTTGCGCACCGGATCAATCTGGCAGTTTCCCAAACAACGAGTGTAAACGTTGTTAATGCTAACATCTTGGGAGGTGGCTGAAACCTAGTGTTTGCGCGCGTCTACATTAGGCAGACGACCGCTGTCTTTTGAACAATAGATTAACAAAACCAAAACATGAGGGAGACAACGAACGGGATATCAATACTGGATAGTTCGTTAGCCGAGTTGTACGTATTGCTCCAGCTGTCTGTATGCAAATTTACTCTAAGTCCACTTCATTGTGGCATCTTAATTGCCTCCAACTGATGAGGACAAGGAGTGTAAACAGTACAGGTTCTCACAACTATGTTGCACTTCACTTCAATTTTACGCCGTTTTCTTATGTTCAAGCATGGGTGGGCATTGTTTTTTGGACCTTAAATCGGAAGTTTCGCAGAACCAATCTTTGATATTGAAGCTTTCATCTGTGTAACCTGCTCTCTGAACTGACCGCCTGGTTACTGCCTCCAGTGTAAACTTGCTCCTACGGAAAACCGTGCTACTCGGCCAACAATGGATCGGCGTTCGCAAAGCCAGCCCCTCGAAGTCACCGTAGCCCGTGAGCTCAGGGTAGCCTGATGATAAGGATACGCACTACGTGTCGCACAAATTGAGGGCTGAAGGTTTCGGTTCGAGAGATTGGATGGAGCCCTGTTTACATCCGATCTTGTTTGTCGCTTTGTTACAAGCGAAATCTGGAAACTACTTGTACCACTGTGACTTGTGTTTCTAAATCAGTATGCGTATCACTTACACTCAGAAGTACGCCATTCAACCCTGTCATTATGAGAACCGTCACTTGTTTTGGATACGCAATATATTTGTATCGTATGACCAAAGAGAATTGTGTACTCATCGGAGTCGGAAGAACTGGAAGGTCCAAGCGGACCTTTTTTTATAAACGGCATGCTTTAGTTAGGCTGTCTAATGATAATCAAAACAGTTGTCACCAACATTCGCCTTCCCAGTGCCCTGGGTTGAATGACTGGTGCTACATTGACGACCCGAAACACTTTCGACCCGTCTACACTACAATTGTCCATGGTATAGTAGGCATGATTGGATTTGTGATGCCGGCTCTGATCCAAACAAGATGACACTTCAATCCGTTCATACATACGTCTTGCCGTTCCACTTTAAAATATTAGCAAGTGAACTGATATACTAGCATCGATTTGTCATTGAAAGATAGCTTGTTTTTAACATTAAGTCCGGGCATGAGTTTACGAGTGATCCAACGTCTCATTTTCGCAGTTGACAATGTTTATTACAATAACTGGCTTAGACGCCGGTTCAGCTGTTCCATGTCTGTCTTTTCTGAATTTGGACGAGATGGATGCAAGTTTTATCGTACCTGGTGTTGCCTGCAGTAAGTTTACCTCGCTAGCCATTTTCTAGCATATTGTCAATAAAATGGAATTTATCATCCAATAAATCTTCTGAGCATGCTTTTTGAGGCGTAGCATTACGGCGCGGACCCTGTTCCATTTTCTTAGAATAGATCTGTCGAAGTCAGTATACTGGCCTGTCTGTGTTTCTTCACAAAAATTACTTGAAGAAACCATCGTTCCGTCGACACATTTTCACGTCAGAGAACCGAAGGAACTCGTTAGTATCCAATTCAACAGTAAGTTGAATGGAAAAATGCGTTTGGCCGCACATTTTTGTTAGGGAACCCCATTCTTTTCGTCCAAAACCGCTCCCTTTTTCGAAAAAGCTATTTGCCCAATCAGAATGAACAGAAATTTCCGGAGCAATCTAGGGGTAGTCCTCGCTATTTTTTTACATAGGCGATCTCTTCCGCTATGCTCATCGATGGCTTCGTGACCTTCAGTGATTGTCCTTCGACCTTCTGATTCGGGAATGTTTATAGGTTACCGCGTTTCATAAATACCCTATATTTTCCTCCCTGTTGCTCACATTTTGGAATGGAAGATGTTGGTTGTCTGCACTCATCTTTTGGTTAAACTTAATGGCAATTCGCGGGAACAATCGCATTGGTCTCGGGACGAAGGTTTTCCGTTTTTATTATAAGGAGGAAAATTCGATTCCTATCAAGCGCATTACTATTCAGTGGACGATCATTCACATCTTCTCTGGGGGGTTTACAACAATTTTAAGGTAGCTTTCTAAACCACGATCAGGTGACTCACTCTAATGCGTTCTATACCAAAACAGTTTGCACACTGTTCTCTTATCCACACTCACAAGCAGTTGACCTTCGCCACGAGACGTAAATCTGTTTGTGATGAACTATGACTGATTATTCCGGAAGTTTTTAATTTGATTGATTTGATATATCCATTTATTTTCAGTTTCCACCATGATTGTAGTAAGGTTTTGGTGAATTATCGAAGATGTATGCCCGTCGTGCTGTGTTTTTTAGGGTCTGTCTTGAACCTAAATCGTTTCGTTAGCAAAACCTACAGGACGTTCAAGATCAGCCTGCTTTTTTGGACTTACTATGCAATCCGAGTATCACTTTGAGCGTACACGTTCGGTCTCTCTCTTGGCAATTGTTTTACTGCTATTGTTTTTGTGTCTGAAAGAATCACAACGTGCTTTATTCTTGTTCTGATTAAATGCCTGCTTATGAGCAGTAGCAGAGTTTCGATTCACTTGTTATCGGGACCTGTTTTGTTGCTTATTCAGTCAACGCATTTTTTATAAGTTTGTTTGATGTGTCAATCGTCCACTGTTGTATCGGTTCAACCTTTATATATCTCCTTTGTTTGTTCATTCTTTGCTACATACTAACCCCGATATTTCATTTTGCCACACAAAAATCAATGATTCCGTCATTTAATAAGCTCGTGTAGACATTCTGAATAGTAGTCAGCCTCGAGCTTGTTTACAGGTTTTTTGTTCTATACGAAAACGACACTCTTTTCACTCTCGGTGCACATGCTTTGGTTTACTCAATTTTTATTTGGTCTACTTGGTTTCGCATGTACTGGTTTTAACTCATATGATTGGTCGATTTGATGAAAAAGTGAACGCACTCCCGTCCTCGAAAAATATAATCACCATGGTTACATCGTTTAGGTCTCAGCAACCTGTGATCATCTGACAGATTCAGTTTACACCAATCAATTGCCTGGTTAGGTGAAGCCAGTTTAGTTTAAGGTCGTTATTGAATTGAGTTGCATGGTCACAGTATACCTGTGCGGTTAACACACTGTTACTAATACCGCATTTATACGAAATATTGTCTGAAGGCGAATTGATACGCATTAACTGCTATCATTTGTTTGGTGATCTCTTCCATTTATCTACGCTATTACGATGCCTCGTAGGACGGTAATTTCTAAACAGCCTTGTTTACAACACCGAAGGTAAACTGTATTATCGTTTAGTATGTATATTTGCTATGAGCACTACATGTTTGCTTCACCAGTTAATTCTGCTTTGGTTGTTATTACACCTGCTGTTGAATGTTTGAGTTTAAATACGAGTTTTGCCTACTAAATTCCAGTAGCTTCATTTAGTTTTTTCTTTAAAAAATATAATTTTGATTACTATTGATATGCTGTTATCGATGTTGTTGATACTGATAAAAATTTTCTGTTTTTTTTTCATTTGACTGTGCAAATAGTGTGTGATATTTATCAGTGAATAAACACGCATTTAGAATATTAGATGTTTTCAGTTATCTGAAAAGCCTTATAACCAGTTTTTGTGAAAACGGATATCAATAACAAATAGATATCTATAGCCTTAATGACTTCTTTGAACATGCTCCTCCGTAATCAGTATTGTCGGTACTATATGGGTGCGTATACGTCTGTTGGCATAATTCTTGTGAATTTTATATCCAATCAGAATTCATGGGTTATTTTTTTCGCTATAATAACCTTTGTATATGTAAATTATGTACGTAGGTATATTAATAGTGCCATGTGGTGTTATGCTTAGTCTTGTGGTTACAGTTAATTTGTCTATATCCCGTCTCCATTAATCTTATAAACACGGTTCTAATACTTACCACATTCTTTTGTTTGAGCCAATTCAACGTGATCAAGCATCCTCAGAATTATGGTTTCGATCGAAAATATCTTCTTTATCAAATCCATACACTTATAAAATGACCAATCGCTAAATGAGTAACGCACACATGACTCCAATTGATAATAGGCTGATCATTACATTGGCCTTCACCGCTCTGTATCTCCATAGTACTTAAACATATCAACTGGAAAGAATCTGTGCGTAAGCCCGTTCGACATCTGAGATGGGATTCAGTAAGGAAAACCTAACAAGCAGTGGCGACTCTGAAAGTTTTCCAAAACGTTATTTGTTGAAGCAGAGACGAAAAAGTTATTCATACGCCTATTCATCAAAGGCAATATGACGCGCGAACTTCTAATCCGAAAATTAGATTGATCACCAGGACACACTTGTTACAGTTGAACTCAATGTTGTCTTTCAAGTCGACACTTGACAGTCTCCTACCTTATAGGTTAATTGCTTTGTTTCCTCACCTTTATTTGTCTGCGTCACTCCGACTACTCTTTTAGAGCTATTTATTTTGATCGTACAATAAGACAACCGTCTAAGAGGATGAAAGAACATCGCTTAGCTCGGCTTAGTGAGAATTTATTCACAGACATCAGTGACTCTATTTTTACACATCTCATTGACACACACCACTCGATTGTGATCAGCCAAACGTTTATAGTATTCTACCGCATACCTGGCGACCTATCAAAGAGTGTACATCCCCATCAGGTGCTCGTGACTGCTACTGTCCACATACTTCAACCGATGTGTGCACAAAATAAATTTATACGGACTCTGTGTTTTCTGGTCTGAGTGTAGTCGGTTTAACCACAGTCCAACACAAACATATCCTGCCTTATGACTTCTTCCTCTCTTCTTTCACTCCTTCCCCGTTTGTGTTAATTCGAATCCCGACCGACCTCCACTTTTATCTCCACCACACATCTGCTGGATCCCCCAAATGCTCCACGTGCTCTCATTTCATGTCCTATTACCGTTCCATCTAGTGTTAATTGTTGATCGGAATAACGCACTTCACATGCATGTCCTATCTACTCATTGATTGTCCGTCCCATAACTTCAGAGTTTTGAACAAAGAATTCTTCAAAAATGTATCTTCACTCGAAATCACTGTTCCGTATCAATTCAACATGGTCACTGGTAGGCTACCCAGGCCACCTCAATTTACACCACATAGAGACCTGACAGGATATTATGGCTTGCACATCTCACTGATTTATCGGGCTTAACTGGATAGTGTGACGATACCACGTCATTTCAACCCCTTGGACCAAGGAGGGTAATCGCTAAAGGTTAGACGAGACACAATATCTTGACCCTTCGAGCTCCAACTCAGTCCCTTACAATTACAGCTTTTGCTCTTAATCCAAAGGTATTGTTTGAACAGCAAACTATATCATTTCCTCTTGACCACTGACCCGTTTACCCACTCTCATCCCTATGTACGCAGTAATCCCTCAAGGGAGAAACCTAGCAAAGAAGAGAAGCCTAACAAAGAGAAAAAGCCGCAACCAAATCCTGATGAACAGGTAAGTTAAAGGCTTCTCGACTGAAATGAACTACTTATGCCTGTGTACATCATTATAATGATTGTGAAAAGACCGGGGAATTTTAACGTACTTCTATCAACGCTTTGTACTGTTTTGCACATACTGCTTAAACAGTGTTAAAATTACTTGGGTATATTTGTGACTAGGCATTCGCTAAAACCGCCATCGTTTTTTTAACTGCTTCGTTGCATATTACGATTTTTATTTTACACGCGGAACTTCGGTTGTATTCTTGGGTTTTCGTTCTATTGAACTCTGGCATCCAGTCTGCTCAGGCGCAGCGAGAGCGGGAACGACGGGAACGTGAGCTAGAAACGCGGGAAGCCGAAGAGCTTGAATTGGCTTTGGCTCTCAGTGCTAGCGAAGCTGAGTCGAAGGAACGAGAGGTAAGTACCAACCTTATAGGACACGTAGGCTATATCTGCCCACAGAAACTGAGGTTAGCCAACATTGAAACATTTTCAAGCATCTGGAAGTTTATGTTTATATAAACCTACATTACCTTGATTTGTGTTTAACATGAACTGAAAGGCGCATGCTTAAAAGTCGTTCCATAGCCTGCTACTCGTTTCCTGTAACTCTTATCATTCTCTTTATCTATGTGTACATGCTTGTTTACCTGGGTTGTCTCTCGCACGCAGCTGAAATTCTTGGGCGGTGTTTCAGTAACTGATTGGTTTTTGTTTCAGCGTCGTGGCACAAATCTGACGTCTCAAAAGCCCATCGAAGTGAATACAGCATATACAGGAGCTCATGCTGAACGTGGACCGTTGCAATTACTTCCGGTTCTGGATACGACCGATATGGATCCGGAATTGGCACGCTACCTGAACCGCCACTATTGGGAGAATCGCGCAAACGCAGTCAACCAGGCTACTAGTAAAGCCAATCACGAAGCTTCGCACGCCACCCCAATGCCCCAGCCAAGTGCGCCGATATATTCTTCTCCGGTACCACCACGGGTTCAATCTCCTACAAAGATTGGTGTGAATCATACCGTGAACGTCGCTTCGGACGCGGTTGTGGTAATGTTTTGTCTTCACTAATCCGTGACTGTTCACTGTGTGACTTGAGAGTTATTGTGCGCCAGCACGTACTACACTTAGGTCGTTTACAACTCTACGTCTAAATGGTTCGAGAAACTTCGTATCTATTCACACTTCCTTAGCACAATAATAGGCCTGCTATTGATCAGACATTATTGGTAGCAAGCCACTTCGCCGGACAGCCTGTCGAAACCGTTTCTCGTCCGCTGTAACCTCCTACGTTATTCATGGAGCTTCATGTTGGTTATTTCCATGTGGTTTTTTGGCGACACCGATACTTAGTTTGCTCGTAACACTTCTGTTTAGCCCAACTAATATAGTAGCCTTGTAACGTTGTCACACTGTCTTGTTTGTTTGGATTGAAGCATTTCGAATAGACGTTATCATCATCATAGACCGTAATACATCAGTGGTTCACACTGATGCTTAACTGCTACACAACCACGAAGGAAAAATAGAAACAAAACCTGTATAGGAAGAGAGAAGAAAAAAGGGAACGAGGCCGGAAGGGACCTAACTACTAAAAATAGGTTCGTCTATATACATTCAGCATCAAGGTGCCCACATCTTGCAAACAAGCAACCAAGCTGTAAGTCAAAGTAAGACGTCATCAACGAGACGGCTTCATTACGACCGCTTTCACTGCCCCGCGTCATTAAATGCATTCACTTCACAGACAATTCGGCCAAACAACTATGAGATTCACGCTACTGGGTTCGATTAGCCGCCATGTCACCTGAAGTCTCCAGTCACCGACTCTGGTAGTCGTGAGGTCCCCAGCCTGGGAGGCAAACCCGATCTACAGTGGCCAACTCCTTGGTAAACGATTTCATTTCTCTACACCAGATCATCAGCTGTCCACCTCGCATCTTACGCCAGTCGGTCGCAGTGTCGGCAAAGAGTGCTCGATGTGGCAGACGACTAGCTGACATCCTTAATACATGGCCCAACCATCTAAGTCTGTGTAGATGTGGGGATTGAACAAAAGAACTCTGTTTGACAATCAGTGCCAAACGCCCGCTTCTGAACCTTTTCGTTGCTTACCCGTCGGTGCCACCCGATACGATCGATCGAATGTGAACATCGGTGATCGAATACCTGAAGATGGTTCACGTTTTCTACCTCGAGCGGCCAAGTTTCGCTGCTGTAAACTAATAATGCCCTCACTTTCGCCTTATATACGCGACCTTTAAGCCTCATAGAGATACCTCACTGTCGCCACAGATTTCACAGGTTAGCGAACACCACTCTACCCTTAAAGATTCGCG
>LUCH01005675.1:4298-18822 GCA_013368495.1 Paragonimus heterotremus | reverse complement strand
GCCACCCTTCAACATTGTTCAAACAAGGCACAGCAATCACAAAATAATGCGAAAGACTTCAACAAAATCAACACTGGGCCCCCAAAACCTGCTGGCTTTCCAAACTTGAGGTGGCAATAGGAACGGCGGCGATCGATCGGTTCAATAAAGGGGTCCATACTTTCTGTCTTACCCGTGGCTACCTGGTGTTGCTCTGCGAACGCCTCCAGAAAACGAAGTGATCTGATGTCCCGTCTGACAGTAGTAAGATCTAAAGTACTTGCTGACACCTGACGTACGTGTCCATCATTACCAGGAAATACCTCAGTGGTTACGCCATAAGGCCAAACACCCCTGGAAGCCCCTTCGTGTTGGGGAATTACATCGCCTACCTTGAGGGCACACGAAGTTTTCAAACATCTAGGTATAATCTGTAAGTATTACAGCACTACTGTGAAATCTGTCCACAGTATAACATTACTTACCGGAATTCTTAACTCACAAATCAGGAAACATATCAACTTGGATGAAGGAACGGCTACCATGAGCTCCAACCCAGGTATTGTAACTGCCATCTTTGGGTTCGCTCTTAACTTACTCATCAGAGGGCCGGGTTGAATACCACTAGTCGGGATAACCACCCTTTGATAGCCCACTGCTCCGTAACCGACTTCGGACGCACTACAGAACATATGCGGTTCGATGAGGTTTGCTGAAGAAAGTCCATGAACCATGCATCTGGGCAATACCACGATGTTTGTGGATTTGACATCGTTCAGCCAACCTTCCCAACGTACACGATCACACTCTTTTATGCCGGAGTCGCAATGGATGCCTTGGTGAAAAAGGTCTTGAATCAACCTGAGAGCCAGCAACAACATAAATACCACTATTCCCAAGGGACCAAATAACGAAACCACACAACTTAACAATCCTCTTGTTGTGCTACCGGTGTGAGGGAAGTTGAGTTGCAACCGGAAGCAGTCGCCTGCCACACGCCACAACACGCCCAGAGCTCGTTGGTATTCACGGCTATGGATTTTGAGATCCCCGAAGTCAACAAGTTTTTCTTAATTGGGTAAACGTTCTATAGCCTCACTACAGCCGGTAACCCACTTGGTGTACCTAAACCCACACAGTCGCAGCATTGCTGTAATTTCATCTACCACAGCCCTGGGCTTGGATATGGAGTCGAATGACACTAGACAGTCATCCGCGTAGAACTTCTTTTTCACAACAATAGCAGTCTTGGATAGAAACGGCTGCCGATTACCTAAAGCCAACTTTTGTTGTGTGAAGCTGGCATACAAGGACGAAGAGGTCGCTCTGACGGGGTGGACATTCGGCTCGCAGGTATCCGGCGGCTCTTCAAACGAATTAGAACTCCACTAAAGAAAACCTAATGCGCCCCGATCACGACATGGCAACCTCACTTGCAGGAACGCTTCTTCACTGTCGGCGGAGACTGCCATCGGGTATTTGAAGAAACGCGTATATACTCCTAATAAACAGTTTTTCAAATCCGGACCCTGGAGTAAGGTTTTGTTGTGAGACGCACTTCGGTGTCCATAGGCACCATCAGAGATTACACGTACCTTACCGGATTTATTCGGATCAAGTATAGGATAGTGTGGCAAGTACCATTTCCTTGTTGTAGTTGTAGCACTCTTTATTAAGTATACCTTCCTGATATGCTCCGTTATCGAGGCGGAATAGCCAGCGTTGAGCTTTGGGTTTCGAATAAACCTTCTCTTCAAGGCAGCCAGGAGTTTCCCAGCTCTCTTTTTTGTTTTGCAATACCCATCCATCTTGCCTCCACGGCAAGCCTACCTCATAGTGACCATCTTTAAGTATCACACCACTTTCAGTCAGAGCTAACGCTTGTTTGTCCTTCAAGAAGGCTCTTTGGCCTCTGGGGTGCTTCCGTCAGTGAAATCTAACTCAAACGTCCTTCGGGTCAAATCATTCAATGAGGTCTGACGTGATTCGACGAAGTTTACACAATGCTCACTCCGGGGTGTGATAAGACATGGACCTCGGAGACTACAGCCGAAACCGTTCTTTCTCACATAAGGCTGACTGCCACTTCTCAGTCTCTGATCCAGTACCCAGTGTGTTTCAGGGACGTCGTATCCTATCAGAATCCCCACACCGTTCTCAGTTAACCCATCGAACGAAAGGTCCCTCACGTGAGCCTATTTATCTACCTAAGATTGTTGGACGACATCGACCTGCGTCAGTGGCAGCTGTTTCACCGTATAAACTGAACCGGCTGTAACAGAATGCATCTGATCCAAAGGTTGCAACTCAACTGACACTTTAATGCATGGTATTGCATAAGTTCCGTGTAGAGTACGGAACATCATCTGACAGGGTCGTTCCTGCAAGCCGATTGCTATTGCAATAGATTCACCGGGCAACGTAGTGTCAGACCAATTATCCAAGAAGACATAGGTTGTCACCGACGACTGTGGGCCAACCAACCTTATGGGAACAAATCCTAGACACACTGCGTTTTGACTGGATGTGGCAACGCATAAAGACGGCTCAGTTTCCTTTTCACTTTGCCCAGGTCTGTCTTTATGAAGCAATGTATGATGGCGTCGACCACAACCCGGTATCCCACACCGTATCTGTACCTTACATGACCTCGCCGCATGGTTCGCTCTCAAACAAACAAAGCAGCGTCCGATGTCCTTCAACACCGCCTTGCGTTGTTCTAAAGTTTTGCCGCTAAACCAACTACAGTCAGATATATCATGGTTGCCATCACAAACCGAACACTGCAAATTCACCCTTTCATAGGATACATCTAGTCCAACAATGCATCTCGATTACTTGACTCCAGAGGACGTTGGGCAACGTGACCTACTTTCAATGCAAGCGGCCAACTGGCCATACTGACTGGCGCTGACTTCCACTCGTTTCTCCATAAAATGTAATAAGTCGCCAAATTTAGGTTCTTTTCCGCACTCAGTTATGTTCTCAGCAACCTCCGCCCACCTTTTTTGTAGGTGGTGAGGTAATCCTTCGACTCCTTCGATGAGGTTGACCGAGCAGTTTACTTCTGCTCCGTAATCTAGCTGCGTCAGCATCGCCTGACAGCCCTCCATCTGACTGGCTAGTCCACGCAAACAGTCAACATCACCAGCGGCTAACTTAGGACCCATGAAAATTTTTTGCTTGCCGCCTACATAATATTGTGTGGGCGGCCAAATTGACGATGCAAAATTCTCTTTGTCCCTGTAAACCCTACCTCCTTTGGCAAGAGCGTGAAATGTTTAATTGCCTCTTTCGCCCTGCCACGACGATAATGCAACAAATATGAAAGCTTCGATCCTTCGTCAACTAATCTATCTGCCACGTTATCTTCAAAACTTCTGACAAAGGTGAAGTAAGTCTTCGGGGAACCATGGAAACTGTCAACTTCAATTTTCGGAAGACTGGCTCCAAGAATCAAAAGTTTGAGAGCCCGCTGTAAAGTGTCAACAGGGTCCAAACTAAACGGGTTTGTTCCTGAAGACTGCTGTTGAACGGAGGGACTGATACTATCCCTTGTTCTTGTATCAAATCTAATCTCGACTTTCGGAACGGGTTCGACTTCCACAGGCCTATGGCGCCCCTTATGGAGCTTGAGAAGTTTACGCCTCAACTCTGTCTCCTCTGGTTTCAACTTCAGCTCTTCTCCCAACAGGTCATCAGAAACTTCATTAGAAACATTCAACAGAGCATGATTAGGCCGAACGAGAAAAACAGCAGATGAGTCGGACACACTCTCCATATTCTTCGGTGATGTCCTCACCCTCCCTATCGCTACCTCTGTGTCGGATCCCTGCTTAGTCTTAGGGGCCCCAAACAAGCACCAATCATTCTCGACAACACTCAGTTCAAGTGGAAGCCAATTATTAAGAAAGCTTTTAGAAACACTTAAAATATTTGGCCCAGAAGAATCGTTCGTAAACTTTAAAGAATTAAAGTTGATAGAAAAAGGAACGTTAACATAGGTATGTGTTCAACTAGTTCCCATCCGGAAGGGGAAAGGGTTCACGGGACATCGCTCCAGCCTCGAGTGACAGGGAAGTGCTTGATCGTCCGGTGGCAATTTTCACAATATCCGAATACGTCATTCTCAAAGAATGCCGGGATTCCATGACAGGAAAGCGTTGCTACGCGTCATTGTTGAAAGGCAAGATGTCCGGGGAAATGTTGAGAAATTCGAGTACTATTGATTCGTTTGCTAACGATTCAAGATTCACAACGAGTTACGCGTAATCGGTTAATCCAAAAATGCCTTTCTGAAGATCCAACGGCAGAGAAGATAATCTATCTTCGAAACGGTTGATGAGAAGACGCCCGTGAAAACTGGATTTCATACGGTACTAATTGAATCAATGTACATGAAAATTAAATATCTCACCTTGGATGTGAAAAATCCTCACAAATTAAGCAAAGAATGTGCCAGTGCAACAACTCTGATAACTGATCACCGCTCAGTAATGGGGGACGATAAAGCGAAATTGAGTTCACTGAAACAAATGGTCATTGGTTGGGTCGGAGCAAACTGATTGTTTACGCATCGAGAGGTGGTAAGAATTATGAGCTATTCAAGAAAGAATATGAAAGAAAAATGTCTTGCTTTGACATTTAGAAATGTGCTGGGGTCAGACCGAATAAGAGCAAAAGAAACGGTTATAGTAGTTGGTGTAAGAATAACAATGGTTGATACTGTTTATTCTTAGAGAAATAATGAAAGATAGAGCCACCCTTCAACATTGATCAAACAAGGCACAGCAATCACAAAATAATGCAACAGACCTTAACAAAATCAACACTCCTTGGCTTGATTAGGACCCCCGTTGCCACGTCGTTGTATAGACAATGAACGGTATCCTCTGGGCTAAATCTATGCGACCGTTCAATTTCCAAAATATTCACTCCCAAAGTCACGTCAGCTGGCAGTTTACCGACATCCATTGCTTGATTACCGAGATGCCTTCCAACCACGTTTATTTCAAACTCTATTTGTTCCCGAACCATGAGGGGTGTTCCAGTTGACTGTTGGCAACTTATTGCGTGAACAGTCCCAGTTACGCCCCGACAGACTAGTCGCTACTTTCGACCCTACAAGGTTAAAGATCGGCCTCGTGTCAAAAAGACAAGAGATGCGTCATGCGCTCATGGTAATCGGGGCTATGGGTAACCTCCGCTTCTGTGACCATACAATCGTCAGTCGATTCACTCGTCCTATATTTGCGCTGTTGCCACCGGGCTCAATAGAAGCCAGTGAATTAAACGTGAGCGCTAACTCATTCAACGTCGTTTGTTATGACCGCAAGTTCGCGCGAACTCACCGAATCGTTGGCAATAGTAAAAGCCACATCTGGTCCATTTCGTTTGGAGATGTCGCCAGGTCCGTACGTCACGTTAATGATTCCTCCTTGGCGACTGAATAGCAGCATTCACCTCAGGTTCATGGCCAATGTCCCTCCCAAAGTTGTTTGTGGCTGCTTCGATGTGCTCTAACACCTCGGTAGACTGCCACCCTTAGGTGGGTGGGTTACTTAGGGAACGCTAGAAAATCTTCCGGGAGGTTACGCCTTCAACCAACCGCTCCAGAACCTCTCCAGCCAGTTCATCAGCGGATTCCGTCGGAAAACCCTGACTGGCCGGGCGCTTTAGCTGTCGTGATTTTGAGGGCGTTCATGGAGTTCTGTAAGAACACTTTCGGTTTGCCACATATCCCGACTATCTTGCTAATTATTTTGGTTGTTCGTATCACTGACATTACTTTGTTGTATGTTTTCACTCTCTAGTATTTATACCGTCCAAGGTCATAAAGAGAATTTCCGGTCGCTTGCCGTCTGGTTGGTAATGCTTTGCTTTTTGTTGTGCATTGTTTATAGCTACCTTACTCAGTCTACTCGCGATAAACTTTGTTTTCATTAGCCGGTTTTGCGGCTTCATTACCATGGAGAGTAGGCACAGTCTTAGACTTAGAAACGCTCCAGTCTTTTATAACTCCATTTTGCAGTGAATGGCGAGGGCTCTGGGCTTAATTGTTTTTTTCAAGGCGTTGATTTGTGTGCTCGTTCACTTCACCTTCTACCATCGCATCTACTAACGTAACTGCGAGCGCCTCTCGCAGCAACAAGTTCAGTAGTTCGTCCGGCTGGTAGGCGGGTTCAAACGTGTCCACGTACCATCAAGCCTGCAGCTCTCACTTAAAGAGGTCTCCACCCAGCTGTAACTTCTCAGGTACCGTGACGGTCTGCATTGTTTCTGCTGTGTTGGCTCCTCGGCGAACAGTCGATGTCATCAGGATTGGTAAAAGATCTAACGGTCTTTTGTAGAATCCCTGCCGTGAAGCCAGACAACATTTCTTCGCCGCTTGGAGGATGTTTAAACAGCATGGCACCAAGTAAATAAATGGCTAACTCCGATGGGTTGACCAAACTCTGACCAACAATCGACTTCATGGTAGACGAATCGGATAGGACAACAATAATTATTTCGGCACTATACTATGTAGAAGTGAAGTTTATGAAACCATTTCCATATTCGCGTGATTGATGTTCATTATTCCTCATATACTTTAATTTTGGTGACTCTTGTTTTAGCGCGTCATTGTGGTAAACATGCGTTGACGGTTCTGTATGTTTGGCGCGTGATGAGTTGGCTCATACTGTCATATATTGCAACTTTATTCGAATTTCTATGCATTTGTGAATAGCGTTCACCAGTGTCCTTTACATATTTTACCTTCTTGTGGAAATGAATCAACGCACGACTTTTCAATAGATGGCTATTAACAGACATGCTTTTGAGTCTGTTCGCACTATAATGTTTGAAGTATGGTGCGAACACAATAAGTTACCCTTGCAAGGGGCAAGTAAAGAACCATGTGACGGTGGAAAAATTTGTGCAAGTTCAACGGAATGGTTTGTAACAGTCGGAATGTGTATGTGAGTGGACCTTTCAATTTCTGAAACAGCCGAATGTGCGCTGTTAGGTTTTCAATGGATTACTACTGTACTTTGCATGTGAACTGAGATGTACCATTTCTAGTATACCCCGAAATTCAGCCTTATTTCGGGCTTTAATGGACGGATTGAATTTCCAGCGGGGAAAGAAAATTGATAAGTGGATCGAGAATAGCGCAATGTTGTGAGAAGTTGTAGTACTCTACGTTTCAATCACCTCCGGGTGTGTTGTAATCGGAATCATACTCAAAAAGGCACAGAGGTCACGTGGGATTTGCCGTGGTTAAGTCAATCTGCGCTTCAACTGAACTGGTTGGTAGAATCGTTTGTCCATTGGGTGGGGGGTAAGACTGGTGTAGATAAGATTCGTTTGTGTCTGGTGTTGTTTATTCATCTACGCCACATTACAGACAGGGCGTGCTATCATTGCGATCAACACAAGCATGTTGTGTGTAAACAATGAGAGCGTGAGCGCAGCAGCGCTCCGTATGGAAAGGCAGACCCTTATAAATTTTTCGAGCTTGATCAAAAACTACGTTGTGATTCCCTGACAACAAAATGTCCAGGAATTATAAGGATATTCACTTTAACACCTCTGACAACTGCGGGACTGTTTGGAACTTTTAGACAAAAGTTCCTTGCTCACTGTGTTCTTTCCAACATTTCCGTGAACGTTAATCATTTTGCTTGTTTGTTAGAGGCAAACAGTGGTGTTCATCATGGTTCATCATCCTAGACATTCAGTTTGGATGGAACTGATTTAAATCGACTAAGTCTACGCGTTGTATAGGATGTATTACGCGCGCATCGTCCAGTGCAGCTAAAATTAGTTTCGCAAATTTATTTTTTGGTTGATTATCGTTCTGGCCATAGAGGAAGCCGGACGGACTCCAGTTTGTGGCGCAGGCCGGCTCAGGCACGGCTCGTGGCCAGAGAAGGACGAACTCTGGGGCGACTCTGTTTTATTTGCTGGGCAGCGTTAGTAAATGCAACCGGCTAGCTCGACGTTTTGGCTTCGGCTACTCGTTACGCACGTAAATTTAAGTTATATGACGTGGAGACACAGATGGACAACGTTCTTGAGAACTAACGGTTCCAGCGATCTTTCTGTAAGACGAGACAAAATAGACAAGCGTAAGTAAAAGGCACCTGGAGCTAAAGCTCATGATCTACACAGTCAAAAGCTTAGATGGTACCAAAAGTAATGCAACATACCGCGTAACACTGTTCACCTCAGTCCGTTGACCCTGTGCACCCTGTGGGTTAATCATTTACACGATTGTCCAGTGGAGTGAGGACACACATGTTTCCCCACCCCATTGGTATTCGCTGGATTTCATTGGCAGTAGCTGTGTCGTATGAGGCGAATGAACCCCTTCTCTGTGACCGAAAGCATGAGCGTGAATACCTTTGACTCATCAATATTGTTTTGAGAGCATTCTAGTAATATCGTTTCCTCGTGGCAATTTTCCAACGTGGCTGCAGCAGAGGCGTAGCTTAAACGCTTCGATGTTCGATCCGCCTATATCTACTGCATTTTATCAACCGAACCTGCTCTCGTTGATCGTGAAAGACGCGCTCATGCATGTGTCCGTGAGGCATGAGTTTTGTGTTCATCTTCGGCCATTCGAGAGACAGCACGCGCGCAAACTGGATGTACCTCGCATTCCGACGTCAGCCACAATATCAGCTGAGACTTCCGGGCTATCAAATTTGCCACGGTCCACGACCATCCTTGCGACGTCATTGCTGACGAACACGAAACATCAAGGCTTCGTCTAATCGCTGAAAAAGTCAATAAAATGCCCTAGTCGCAGCTAAACGGAATTGACTCCATCACCATTAAGCAATACATCCGCCACCATCCAACAACAAGATAACGACGAGGGATGTGTGTGATCTCCGCTCGTGGTTTATCGCGGAGAGGAAAACGACTGGCTACCTAGGACGTTTGTGTGCTCAATTGAACACAATCTGCGAGGGTTATTTTAACGTAGATGATGAAAATCGACTGACACCTTTATGCTCATTAGCGATGTCCAGATAGAGTGATATCGGCGCCACCCCAAATTTATCGAATCGATTCCACGTATAGAAGTTACGGGGAATGGTACCCCTTGTTAGTTTTAGTGGTTGTAGATGCCAGCGGAGTAGATTCGCCAGTTTACTTCGGTTGGTTTACGAAAAAGACGACGATAGCCATCACCTTGACCTTTCTGCAATTACTGAACTTCGTGGGAGAGGCGGAGACAAGGACAATGATCATGAACCATAGTACGGCCATACAGGCGGCAGTTCCACACGAGCCTCCGCACGTCCACCAGCTTTTGTGTCGGGTGCATAATCTGAAGGGTTTGCGCGGTCAAACCCCCAGTCTGACCATAACCAATTTATTCATGCTCTCACGCAACCGGTGGAGGTAGACTGCATCATTAGCTATTACGTGGAATGCTGACCATTTGTTCTATGATGAGTGCCTGAGGGTCATGTTCATTAATAGGCAAGAAAAGTGGGCAAATTGCCGCAGCCCAAAATAACCCACATTCGGCCCACGAGACAACTTCGTGGAAGCGACATGCCGCTCCGTTGAATGTGCCGTTCAGTCTGAACGCGCAGCTAAGGATTTGACAGTTAATCAAGTGCAAACCCACCAACGCCGACCACATCACCAACAACCGCCGGACACATCTCGTCTCTGATTTCCGCCTGTAACCTCGTTCAAATAACTATGTGGACTGTGTCGGGTTCAGTCTCTGATTGATCCCGGATGCGATGAGAATTCTGTCGATGAATCTCAAACGAACTTCACTTCTTCTCTCAAGACGATTGTTGTGATGAACAACATTCACACTTACAACTTAAATCTGATGAATAAGAACTGCGGATGCCCGTTTGTAGTGGAGTATCTGCCACCGTGCATGCACCGTTTGCATGTGTACCAGTCGTTCAGCGATCAGCCTAAAGACAACCCTGTTGGACCAGACAGTTCAGTAAGAATTCGGATGTACCCGTTGTGAACTAGTTTTGTGAGCCAAGAATGCGGATGGCACAGGGGGTATTTATTCAGGAAAGCAGTATATGGTTTATGCGTTCCAGCACGAAAACAAAATGAGAACGATGATCTACGTACGTTGCTGGGTCCAAAACGTCACGGTTGCCACAGACGCCAATGCTCACTTACTTAACGTTCCTTTACGTATCAAGAACCATTTCATGCAATGCTGTGCTCCGATGTTTCTTCTTGTTTTTTTCCTAAGGCTACTTCGATGTCAAAATCTATGCTGTAGTCACAATACTGAATAGTGATGATGTGAGTAGTATGACACGATCGCTTCTCCTCACTGCACTACAACCTGCTTGGAAAAATATACGTCAGATCTTTCAGCGTGGCAGCATTCGCGGGGCTGGAAATGACAACTGAGAAACAACTGGACGCTACTATGTGCAACCAGTTGGCAGACGAACTTCGCAAACTTCTTCGTAACTGTTGCCGCAATCGATTACCACCGTGCTTCCATGAATGTTAGCCGTGGACAGTGAGTTACTGAGTTGTCGTGTTCGGGGAAATTATTTTCCTGGAAGAAATCGTTTAAATGGATTGGTAGCTGATGCAGAAATTGAAATCGTAGAAATCTGCATCATGATCTCATATCTGTTTGTTTTAACTGACCATTAATTGAAAACTACCTTCTTGTAGCTGTTTTTCGAAAATCGGTATGGTTGATGTTGTTTTGGTCTACTGCGTGTGTAAATCTTATCACAAGAATGCAGGGGTTATTTTTAATGTGATTTTCTCATTTTCGTCATTTGTTTTTTATTTCACTTCCACTTGTTTAATTTTTATCTGTAGGAAATGGAGTATATTGCGATTTTCAAGGCGATGTTTGAGGATCGCGAATTTCGCACTTCATCACAGTTTCAGGAGTGTCTTCAGAGGTACTTGGACGGGGTGGGCGTTATTTATGTTCGTGAGACGAGCCGCAGTTCGAAAACTGCCTTGAAATATGATAAGGTAAGGTGACGTGGTTTCCTGAAAACCACGCAGATATATTATCGTTGTACAAAGTACAAAAGGCGTAGGATTGTATGCAGGGGTGTTCGACGTGTCTAGTGGGTTAACTGTTGTTGGTTTTAACGAACCAATTCTCGCAACACGTGTTGATCACGATTTCATGAGGTCCGACGAGATGCGTGTCTGGTTGTGAGCTCATTCAAGTTGAATCACAACCGCCCTCTTAATCATCCGCTTTATATATTTCCCATCCTACGAATCGTGGACTCACCGTGGGTGAATTGAACGAATGCAGGAGTCTGTTAGAATAAAATACACCAACTACTGACATTGAACAGTGTGTAGCGGAATTTTTCGGGAGGTTTGTCACAACCGCTGACGTTGGATACATCCGCCGCAAGTTAAAGTTTGCAAAGTCAAGTGAGTTTGTTACGTGAGATTGGTCACTATATTTTAGAGAACCTTGATGAGGCGCTGTCGGTGATTAGTGCCATAGGTGTGGTGCGCATCATGAGCGGTGCAGGCAACAGCTATAGGCATATCTGTCTCGCCCAGCGAATGCACACTGAACTATTCTGACGTCTCCCATATGTTGTGAATGTGGATGCAACTCACGGGACAAACAGGTACAAGTACGTCATTGTATATTTTCTCATACCTTGGAAGTTATATCAGTTCCTCGGAACAGACGGCATGGGACACGGCCGACCCGTGATGTACGAGTACGTTCGTAGTGAAAGTATGCTTCATTACGGAAACTTTTTGAAATTTTTCGGGAAATGTTGGGCGATCACATTGTGGTGAAAACATTTATCATGGATAAGATGGCTGCACAGATGAGGGCAGCCCATGTAGTGTTTGGCTGCGACATCCTACTGTGTTACTTTTATGTACGCGATGCCGTACGTAAACATGTAAGTGGGCAAAATTCTTCCGTCATAGTTGTTGAAAGACAAACACTTCACAGTCGTTTTCTCTTCCATTGAATGGCTACGGCAGAAAATTAGGAAGAGTAGGTTGCATTGTTACACTGTTTACCGTAGGGTTAAACGTGATCTGTACATCCTCGGCGAACGGAAAAGGAGTTCCAGATTTATTTGCTGTGTAATTTGCTGTACATCAAGCCGAAGTGGGCCATCCATGCTCAAAGCGATATTGTCTGTCTCGGCAATCGGACGAATAATAGACTGGAGACGCGGACGGACGGTTGAAGAAGAGAACGCACTCAAGAGACTTCCTAGCCGTCACCATTCAGAAAGTATGGATTCAGAGTGAGTGGCTGCTACGGGAGTATAAAATACAAACGACCTATGGGTTCGACCGTCGTGGGGTTGTGGAGGTGGACTTTTACGTGAAGAACATTCTTCGCATAATGACCACGTTCGCAAGTCACCTTGACCAAAAACATCTGATGAAACAGACTCCACGATTCCCTTTCGAAACGGTGTCCGAGTGCAAGGTAAGCACTTCTCTAGTGGTCACTTTAAACATTGCAGTTTCAAGTGCTACAAGATGACGGCGCTTTCGTCGTGGATAGCGTACGCGGCACATGTGAACGTTAGGTCTTTTGCAGTGTTCATCAATCCTCTACAAGGATGGCGTCCCTATTCATGGCCAGGGGCTTACAGAGTACAATTTGCCAATTCGGTGGTTGGTGAGCCGGCAGCTTCGGTCGCTTGCTGCGACCAATTTCAACCGCCACTATGAGGCCCTTTATCATGTACTCGAAAAACTGCATGACTGCAGGAGCCGCACGGCGGTGACTTGCTTGAACATCATCATTGCTTTCGCCATAAAGATAATGGAGCCTGCTAACACTGGTTTACTCTTATACGACCTCCCAATGGGCTCAGTTACAAGTGGTATGCAACCGAGGTGGGTGAAGAAGCCTACATCAGGACTGCCATGTGAACACTGCGGCGACCCGGTACAGATGGACAGTTATTGCTGTGATGCCGATCAGCAGATTTTTCACTCCGAATGTATCCAAATGGCAGGCATAAACGAGTGTCCATTCTGTGGCAGTCAGCTTCAACCTCAGTCGCCTGGTAAGTGCACGTTTGAAGTCCTTAGTTTTGTCCGTTCCATCTACTTCGGCCGTTGCTCGCACTTCCCAAGTGCTAATGGAGTGCAGCGAATTTGACCTATGAGAGGGCGAATCAACATCATCTGGAGCGACTATCCTGCTGAAATAATTGCAGAAAATAAGTTCCTTCATATATGCGAACGCAGATGTCCTGAAGATATCACGTACGATGAACGGCATGATGATGTAGACTCCATATGATACAGAGTTTCAATCTTCCGAGAGAACACCAATAACCTATGAAAACCGCAGGCTACATTCTGTGATGAGAAAAAACGAAGGCAGTATGTCCACTGATTCACAAATATGAAATGCATAATTCAACATTCTATCCCCGTGTTTACGACCCTAGTGGCTCCAATCATCCACCTATGTGTTTCGGCATGATGAACGGTTCGGCATAACTCGTAAGGTAGGACAAATGGACGGAGCAATTATAAGTGTCTAAGCATGGGGTACAGTTTGGCTCAACTCGTAAAGTAGGACGAATGCGTCGATCGCAGTTCAAGTCAACTGGACGGAGCAGCTATTGAGGTGAATAAATGTGACATACTTAGGCTTTATCATGGCTTGAGTCAACCGGACGGAGCAGCTCAAGGCATATATATCGGAATAACAAACGCGTGCAACAATGTCGACATATATCATATAGTTCACAACGTTTTCGTATGAGGTAAGGTGAAGAACAGTTCGCCGATCGTGTTTTCAGGACTTCGTTTACGCCGAATGTTCTCCATAAGGTCCGACCGGAAGTGCCGATCGTTTGATTCAGGTATGGAATGAAAGTACCTCTTAGCAGGTAGTCAAAGATTTTCCGTATTTCTTGAGTGGATCATGTTCTCAGGATCCACGAAGTTGATTGAATGATCGATCGTCGAGTGCTCGTAATGCGCTATTTCGTCCATAGCTCTGTAGGCTCTACATTCGCCCATAGTTATTATGGTGGTCGGCTAAAAGCGAAAGAATTAAACATTGTAATCGGTTTACTGGAACAAGTCTTCAGATGAGGAATAATAAGTTGACTGTATTTCGTCTGTTCCCAGATCAGATCACCATGAACGCTGTGAATGTTATGCTGTTCTTGAGCGCTTAGCGTGACAAAATTATTAATGCTTCCTCTAGTGTAAAAAGGGCATTTCCAATAATGGTGGCTTGTTCAAAAAGAAGGCATCAACAGACTTGCTGCGTTTGACCATCGTTGTCTCCGCCTATTGGCCCATGTTAAGTTGACTGATCTCGTGTGCGATAAGATAGTTCGCCAGCGCGTATTCCGAAACGCTCGATCAACTAATCACGGTACATAGCTTGCGTTGGCTGGGTCACGTACTCCGTATGCCATCTTATCGTTTACCGTACCGGGAATTATATGCTGAGACCACTAACAGTTGGGTAAAACCGCGTGGTGGTCAAGCAACAACATAATCACGAAATCTAAACAGCTTGACTTCCCCATTGAGCAAAGTGAGT
>LUCH01005674.1:0-22901 GCA_013368495.1 Paragonimus heterotremus | reverse complement strand
CGCTTCGCTCTGTTATCGTTTCGTATTTGTATCCGCTTATCCTCGCGTTGACTTCGCAAGTCAACAATATACTCTTCGTCTACCCGCTGTGTTATTCTTAACCGGTTATCGTCGGTTCGCTCGATCCTACACGTTTGAAATGTTATTTCTTGGTGCACGCGCACTGCAAATATAGAGTACGTATACTTATATGTATCTGTATATGCCCTAACATTCTGTAGCGTTCAAGTACGATATGTATACATCTCGCATGCCAACACAGATTCGCATACGCATCCATAAAACAATTTACCGTTCAAATAAAAAGTATCTTCAAACTTAAACACCTCACACAGTTGTTAATGCACGCGGGGGGTGCTCTCAGAGAAAACGGAGAAGGAACAACTCGCTTACAACCAAACAATCAAACGGCTTCTGAAGTGGCGCTCACCGGCCACTGCATATTCTTGCCACCATTTAAACAAATTGTGTATCAAGAAGCAGACAATAACCATGGACGAAAATGTAACCAACTCTTTGTAAATTCTGTTTAAAGTCCGGTTTCGTTGAGCAGGTTGCTCTTGATGGTCTCAACTAATCGCCCTGGGAAAATGAGTAATTTTTAGGATAATTTTCCCAAAAAATCACCCATCCATTGGGTAATTTGTTCTGGCTTGGTAATCCACACCACGTAGAACTGCGAACACCAGATATTTAGCGACACCGTGAGCAAGTACATACGACAGCAGTAGGTGATTTTCGGACACAATGTAAGCTTTATTCTGTGTGGTTTGATTACCATAATTAACGCTCACTCTATTCTGGCATTTGCTGGTTTGGCAATAAGGTAGCCGGGAACTGGATGCAATTATGGATTCACATGCACCACATAGTACGTTGAACGTCACTCTTCTATAATTGAACAGACTGACATTTATTCTCGACAGTCAGCCTACCCGCACCCTATAGTCACAACGCCACGACGTATGGTTGGACGCACCGACGTCTATGCGGTTTTCGTTAACAACAACTCACTGTATGAGTGGAAATCTTTTCTGTAGACGGACAGCATGTGAATGCACGGTAACCACATGAACCGGTAGAAGTTGCACTCGCACGTACCATCACTGATGTCCACAATGTATTGTACACCCTCATGGCTCACTCGGAGCTGAAAATTGATGTTACATAAGGTGCGGTTACCTTGAACTCGTCTTGTTGTTCACAATGCAGTAGGGGAGCGCGATTTCCGAGATTCTTCAACACTAGTTGGCTGGCGAACGTCGTCAAACGAGACAGTATATTTTTAATGTACACGTCGACGCTAACCACCTCACGGCAGTCACAACCATAAGTGCATTGCATCTCAAGCTCCCGCATTAGCCACTCACCGTGGGACCAAATGTTACTGATGGCCATAGCTCAATGATCCCGTGGATGAGTGCGCTTCTTAATTCGCCCATTGGGATTCCCCAGACGATTGTTTGTCTGGTTTCCAAAGTTAACAGCGTCTGATTGTGCATGAATTGCCTACTTAGGCTTCATTTAAAGCCAATTGCACATTAGGTAGCTCATAAACTTCGGGTCCGTGTGTTTGATTTACGCAACATCTTGGTTGAGCCTCAAACATAAGTAGACAAACGTTTTCACTCACTCTTCCACGTTATCCGTAGTTGCCATACGATGAAACAAATGGCGACTTCTAAATGAGTTGGTCTAAATAGAGATTACAGGGTTAACGACACCAACTTACGTGTTTCCTCACGGCAGCCCGAACATGGAAATAACATAGTATTATGTCGCACCCAAACACGACTCGCGCTTCCCGCATTTGGGCCGCCATTTTGTCCATCACAAATGTTCTCACAGGTATGTGATCCCTCATCACATCACGAAATATTTCAAACAAACGACGAAGGGAAGCATACTTTTCACTCCGAATGTAGCCATACATCACGGGTCTTCCATGGTCCAGCCCGTCTGTGACAAGAAATTGATATAGCTTCAAGCTACAACCGCGCATATGAGCTGATATAAGACCTACTTAGGGCGGTTGGTTCCATGCGCGGCATCGACGTTGACCACATCGGGAAAACGTTTGTACAACTAAGCTTGCTCCTTCCACGCGAATCATATATGCGTGTGTATATTACCATTGTCTTTCAGGACACGTGACAAACCATTTTTCTCAACGTAATCAAGCATTTGGGGGTAGGTTTTCTGCAACATCAATGTACACACACCAACTTAACTATTGTCGAAGATTTTAAACTGTGCCGCATGTTCTAAATATCCACTGTCGTTATATACTTGTCACAAACATCCGCAGCATACTGCTTTAACTCCGCAGTTGGAGTATTGTACTTGAACAAATGTCTAGAGCCGCTCACTTCACTCGCCGTCTGCCGGCCATTTCTTGGGTGTGCATCGTACACCAAGGCTGTTAGGTCATGGTTGTGATCCAACGTAAAAGAGCTAACAACCAACATCGTTTTCCTCTTAACGACGTTAAAGCGTGACTGATAGCATGTATCACGAGAACTGAGTAGTGGAGAGTAAGTGAAGTTGAATCACTACACACGTCGTAATCCGCGGCTTTGGCTGCTACGTCGTTTGTAGTTGGTACACCTGTACGCCATCTACCACGTAACCACAGTAGTGCTCACACTCACACTATCATACTTCAAGCGTCCATTGTTCGATTTTTTACTTGAACCGAACACGTACAAAACACTATATTCCTTCATATATTTCTCCAAACAACTACGAAATTCCTGGAAGCTAAATAATTCTTGATTCCCGAATAGATCTTTGAATCCCTGAAGATAATCCATCACCTAAAATCAAATTTAAAAAACAATTACTCACTTATTAACATAGAACGATTAAATGCTAATCGAACATAAACAGATACTTCACATGAAAACGCATAAGTGCAATCGCAACACCAACCGTTGATATTTTCAATCTTCACGCGAAATGAAGGACGAACCCATTTACAGTCGGTTAAAACAAACCTCCAAATGCTCGTCAACATTTTTCTTTCAGAAACTGATGATCTTCGGTTTCTCCAACGATACCACCGAAATGTTGCTCGATATTCACGGAGCTCTCATAAATTCGCTATTTTAGGACAGAATTTATTCCCTACGGATAATTTTCAGCTTAAAATCTCTCTGGTAACTTCCTGTTTCACACTTTCGGCGTTTTCCCTACTTTTTCGATTACATGACGGACACCACAAATGCTCATCCTTTACGCATTGATTTACGTGAATATGTATTGTTGTGACAACACTACAACAAAATTTAATCCGTCCTAAGCAGCTGCGTTGTAATTATTCAGCTAAATTACAGTTACGTCCACTTAATTGATCGACATGAACAATTTTCTCAAGGTCACTGAAGCAGTATCCTGGTGCATACCAAACCAAACTAATAGACCGAGTACATAATCACGTAAGCGTGAATAATTTATACTAGCATAACCAACCAGACACCACCCTAATTCAGGAAGAACTAATAAACATACATCGATATAAAGAGAGTTGAGTAATAATAATGCCTTGTATGTCGATAGGGCGCGTTGACAGCAGAAAGCGGTCGCTGCAGAACATGAGATATTATAGTGTTCTCAAGTGGAGTTTGTCGAAGGCTAGTGTGTATGAAAAATGTGCGGTACTACCAGATTAGCGAAACTTCCAGAGATATTGGAAGTAATCGCTATCATTAATCACTCTACAGACTGAAGTCTTGAGAACGTTTGCTATGAACAAAGAGGGGCATATCGACTTATAGCGATGATACAGATAATATAAGCGTGATAGAAATCAATAGTAGAGATGCAATATTAGTGATGTTTTTGTTACAGTCGATCGGATGACTTCTTGCAAATGAATGGAACTCCAACACAATTTGACCATAACCAATACTGCTGGTTTCGCAGGTGCTCCAGCGAGGTCTAGCTTCGGCTAACCGTTATAAATGTACCGACAGCAAACCAGGGGAGACCTGAGAACTCCACATATCTTCTTTAACTTGAACTGTCATCAGGTAGTGTGTCGCACGGCAAATTGTACTCAACCTACCTTGCATAATGTTTAGTCAAGCCTCAAATGCGGCAGATCGTATGGGTGCCGTCTGACTCCCATATCTCAGTTGGCAACCCAGATAGCAAGAATAGAATAACACAAGGTCAAGGGAGGGCATCATACGGCTTCAAAGTATATATAGTCCGTCTGTGCAACTGCTAATCGAATGACTACAAATAGTCCAACAGAAACTGTCAGCAATTTTACAAACCTTGACAACACAATGATTTTACAAGTACAAAAATTGCATCTTGCAGCCGATATTAGAGATACTGTAATGAGCTCCAAGAACTAATGTAAGAGCACTTCATACGATTTGCCATAATGAGCAATTTGTTCGTAAATAATATCGAACGGCAATTATCCATCTCATATGATTCGGCCTGGAGGTCGTTCAAAATGGAAGACGGTCGTTTTGACGCGAATCCTAGTTTTTTAGATATCCTCGGAAAATTCAAAATCGGAATTTCAGGCACAGCACCTACCCTGGATCAATCATCAATAAGCAGCGTTAATGGAAAAATTGGATTGCGTCAAATAAGTGATGATGGAACAACCTTCTATAAATATCGTAAAAACAACGCGTTATTGAAGTTAGCTCACTTTTTCAAGTCTTATAAGTGCGCTCATTGCAATTTTCAAGATAAAATATGTCATCCTACAACCTCAGAATGCTTCATTTTGCGGCGTTTGGAAGATATGGTCGAAATGGCAATAGACGACCATACAAAGTTGGAATTGCATTTTAACAAGAACACTAACCAATTGGTTAGTGAAAAATGTGTGAACATTCCCAGCATCCTTGCCTATACAATATTCATACTATTTCTCTTTGTTTGCGAGATTTCAGGTAGATACTGGTCGATGGGACGTTGCTCTTAGGAATGGTTGGAAGTGAATCCATCATATGGTTGTTTCCATCTTCGGTGTATATGGAACGACATAAACAGAGGGTAACGTGTCCCACTCTATCATCGAGAATCTTCAGGGGTAGATCTTCTGTTCACTCTACTGCGTTCTTTCCAACCATTCTTCTAACCATTTCTAAGAGCAACGTTCCATCGACCAGTATCTACCTGAAATCTCGCAGACAAAGAGAAATAGTATAAATATTGTATAGGCAAGGATGCTGGGAATGTTCACACATTTTTCACTAACCAATTGGTTAGTGTTCTTGTTAAAATGCAATTCCAACTTTGTATGGTCGTCTATTGCCATTTCGACCATATCTTCCAAACGCCGCAAAATGAAGCATTCTGAGGTTGTAGGATGACATATTTTATCTTGAAAATTGCAATGAGCGCACTTATAAGACTTGAAAAAGTGAGCTAACTTCAATAACGCGTTGTTTTTACGATATTTATAGAAGGTTGTTCCATCATCACTTATTTGACGCAATCCAATTTTTCCATTAACGCTGCTTATTGATGATTGATCCAGGGTAGGTGCTGTGCCTGAAATTCCGATTTTGAATTTTCCGAGGATATCTAAAAAACTAGGATTCGCGTCAAAACGACCGTCTTCCATTTTGAACGACCTCCAGGCCGAATCACATGATTCGGATAATCGGCGCGACAGAAGTTAAATAGGTCAGTTGACAGCTGAAATGCGGCCTGGAAGAACTACGACAGCTTCAAAAAGACGACAACAAGCTTACATAAGTTAACCATTTATCATCCAGTTTATATATTTTGAACGAAAATATGCATCAATACTCTTGCAAAACCCAGACTTTAGCTTAAATAATTCAGGTTTCATGAATGCGCTTGAGAGTACCTACCGCGCTTAGCAATTTACACCTAGTGAGGACGTGGTACGTTGAATCTAGAAAAGACTTCATTCAACTCTCCTGAACAAAACACTTTTCGATGACTACACAGATGATAGTCCAGTACAACCCGAATGGACATGTACACAGTCCAAAAGACTACAATCATTATTCCTGCAGATATGAGGGCAAAAATAAAATCACATTAACGAAGCGAAAGGGAACATAAAATCCCATGAGAAAATGAACTTTTCATCAGCCTGTAACTCTTGAATGGTGAGAAATCCTAGTTAAAATTACCCATCTTAAGGCAGATTGACTAGTTGGTCAACACATCAAAATTGATATATGGTATTGTTGTGACCGCAAAAGAGGCTTGGCTTGAGAATTCGTTTATTGCACAAATTCTCGTGTAGGTCACGTCAAAAATCAAATCACAAACGCGTACACTCATTCGCGCGTCAGACATGCATTCACATACATCATCGTCATTCGAATTGGTGGAACTTCTGCCATGGCGTGTATACACTATCCCGATAGTCTCTTCCTGTCCGTCGTCTTCCTGGTGTTTGAAGCCTGCCCTTTTGTTCCCGAATATCGCCTGTTGGTAATATACTACTTGTGAGTAGTATACTACTCACAATTAAACTGCCTGTCATACAACAATATGATGTTATGTGATATATGATATGATGGACACAGATATATCAGTGCTTACTACTTGAATAACACCAGTCGCATTGATGAGGTGAGGAGACGACTAAAATTTCAGTGATAAATATGTTAATCAATTGGCTGCTAGAACGCGATATTCACTGGTTATGTATATATCCTCGCGCACAGCTGTTTGCTATAGTGTATCACTGTCATTATGATGGTGTTCAGGAGTGTTCCTGTAAATTTTAATAAACTGTGCTTCAAGGGATAGAGAGAAATTATCCAATCTATTAATATACATTTAATGTGCTACGCTTTGTTGAAAACAATCTCCCGTGCTGCTCAGGTGACACAATGGAGTAGGACCCGCGTCGGGCCCACATTGAAATTGGCGGGCAACTTGCGAGCGTCAAGACCAGAGATCCCTGCTGAGAATGTCCAATATTCAGCTGCAAGGTTCGTGAATCCCATTAAAATCCGTGATTGTATTAAAAACAATTTCGGTATTCATGCGCAATATTTTCGAAGTTTCTCATCGGTCTTAATTTTTTTACATCCGCAGAAGGAGAAAACTTTTATTCCATACCGTTGACGCAAATATCTGTGGAGCACGTTCACATCTTCAGTTGTTCCAATTATCTACAAAAGCAGTCACATCCATTCCGATAATAACGAAATCTGTTTGATAACGGCGATGGTAATTATAGAGAGAATCCACATTGGTAAACGTTAAAAATCTGTGCAGGTCAGTGCGCTTCAAATGGCATGATCCCGTTAATAATTCAGATTGGGAGGAATAGTACAGAACGGTCTGAAACAGGTGTTTTCATGGCTTCCAGTAATGTCACAACTGTAGTGCTACTTAACGGTTATGTATTGTAATTTTTTTGTACGTGTTGTACACAACTTTTTGTTGCCTTCATCTGTACTCCAATTTGAAACCGCAAGCATTCTTCAAAGTATATCCTGTGATAGTTGGGAATACGCATTAGTCATCGGAAATGTACCCGGCTCAAATCCAGAGCTAGTTTCTACCGAGCTGTATTGACACGGAAAGCTAGCCAACGAAATCGTTATGTAACCAGTATATGTGCAATGTGGTAATCGATGCAGCTGAACGACAATATCGCAAGCGGCTCCGCTGTGAACTATACTCACTACATACTGAGTCCTGTAGATCCATTCAATATCGCAGTCATAGTCGCAATAGGCCGAAGTTAATACCCAGGTGATCGAAGTAGATTCCGAGTTGGCTAACCACCCTGTGGGCACCCATTCTTAAATGCTTGGTTATTTGCTTCAGTTAGTAATGCACGTCGAATCTTACATAATCCAATGATTATGGACTGCTGATACTAGTTCGCAAAATTCACCAACTTCCCTTGCAGTCGATGTGTCCTAGCCGGCGATCTCATCTGACAAAACCTGATGAGCTAATTTAATAGGATAATTTTTGTCACGTAGCGCTGACTTCGAACTCTTCCAGTTGACCTTACTGGTATCTGCACAGAGGTTACCGCTCGGAATAACTCTCCCAATTGTATGTGAGGCGGACATATTGCCATAAACTTTATTTACGTGACTGCCGAACGCGCAGAAATTTACAGAAAAATCACCGCGACAAACACGAAGTACCCGTATGTTTAAGAGTAATAATTGATACAATATAGTCCGGTGAATACCAAAAAAGGCAAACTTTCTCATATAATTTGAAGGCTTTCCCAAGTCTAGCATTTCACAAACGACAGACCAACTGAACACAAAGATGATTGAAAAACAAGGGCCACACAAAATGAGGAAACAAGAAAGCATTAAAAAGAAGATAAAACAAAAAAACACGAAAAGAGTAACGTTAAAATTCAGTGAGTCATTTTCTGATATGAAAGGTGTAAACATTTGAAGTCGTAACACCGATCAACTAATTTTGTAACAGACGGCTTCACGATGTCAAAGGTCGACGTTTTGTGGAAAACGTCGACATTATAGACCACTACGTGGTACCCAAATTCAGATAATGATTTTGATAGATGTCCACTGCATGTGAATGGTTTTGCACTATATGTGAAGTCCTAACACAAGTCAGTATGACTTGTGTAATGGACTAATCAACCAAGCGACAGAAATGACCGAAAATATGATAATAACAAAGAAGGAATATAATGGTAACGGATAGGCTCAATAGGTAAGGGGACAGTTAGAACAGGAGACGTCAGTAAAATAGGAACGACTCGTTGGAAAGTCAAGGTACGCTGGATTGAACAGATCACCACAATAGAATGTAGGATCGAGCGGACCGAAGATAGTTGGCTGAGAGTGATACAGCCAGCAGACAGAAAGTGTATTTTTGACCTGCGCGGTCGACGCGAGAGTGAACGGATACAAATACGAAGCGATAACAGAACGGAGCGACAGGCGAGCACGCTGCAGAGTCATAAGTTTGAGTATGCGGAGGACTTGTCGATGTCTCTACCCGTTCAAACAAACGTTTAAGTACATATAAAAGTAAGAAACCAAAAGAGTAAAATTAGCATTCCTCGTTCTAACATAGTTCACAATAACGAATACAGTCGCACCAGGAGGAAGACAACGCTGGAGATGAAGTGCGAAACATGACCGACGGATAATCTCATACGAGGCGTGAAATGATGAGCATGGGAATTCTCCCATAAAGTTGTACTCCAGATTTGATGAGTTATCCAGTGGCAATAATTCAGAACGTAACAAACAGCGCAGTGCTCTGTATATTGCCACGACCAAGTAGCAAGAAACTGTGAGGCCAGTAAGTGTTCTGCGTGCAGCGCGCGAAACGGAAATGTGAATAATTTCCACGCTATCGGAAATAGGGCATACAATTGTGCTGAACATACGTGCGCATCGGGAAGCTTCAAATTGTACAGCAAAATACCGACAAAAATCAAGCTGTTGTAGGAGTTCGCCACATGAGCGCTGAGCGTCGAGAGAAAAAGCCGATACGCGTAGTTGAGGTATTTCACCGTGCTACTATTTTGCCAGCCCAAAAATCCGCACAAATGAAGTAGATAGAGACGACACACTGTAACTCAGGTTTATCCGTATCGGCAATCGAGTTCAAACAGTGATGTTGATGGTTTATGAACAAGTATACAGACGAAGTTAACAAACGGTATATACAGAAAACGTACAAAACTGAATTATGAAGTATAACTGTGAAATGTGGACAGTATGCTTTCAACAGACGAAACTTGTAGTGACCGTCGATCGTGTGACTTCCCCAAGGATCCCGGCTGCAACCGTGTTTTTCCGCTTGTCTGTTCTGTATGTATGATTCTGTGTACGCCTGCAACAGGAACCCTGATACGAACTCAGTGCCACTTTCTTCAGTCGTGCAACTAATTGCACCCAGCGATTGCTCGCCTTTTTCCTGACGACTCATTTACTATTTCATTCTTCAGGGTCGTTTAACTCGAACCTCTTCGAGCGTTGTTTAACGCACTTGAATTTTCCACACACTTTTCGCCTGGAGCGCGTTTGAGTGCCACCGAGTGAGTTGTAGCCCATCTCACGCTTCTCTTCGTTTTCCTCTTGGCTGCTGCCATTGGTCACAGACTAGGGTAGAGCTAACTACTTATCATATTTCCAAATACTGCTGGAAATATACGGTTTGCTTCCAACCCCCCACTGTGTTCTCTAGTCCGATGACTGTTTGGATCACGTTACGACTGTTCTCCAGGAAAGGCTTATTAAATTGTTAGTGGACGAGGTTTCAGCGCATACCCACCAGCCCTCTACGAACTCCACTACGTCAAAAGTCTTGGATTCATGTTTATCTGACAGATATACACTCAGTAATGGCAACTGGTCCAGGAGACACTAGGTTTCAGTTTGGTACAATTCCTCCTGTTTATCTAGATCTACTAGATCAACCTGCATAACACAAATAAATGTCACAAGCTTAACGGTAATGGTGTATGGTGGGTTATCTTCAACAAGCTTCAAGGGGAGCGCATTTTTTGTACCCACGAAAAGTAACACGCAAGCCGGCCGTTTTTACTCTGATTGTCCGCTACGCTTACGGACCAACTTCAAGGCAACGAGGAGATAGTGGAGGACAGCTTTCTTCAGAAGTAGGGCATCCAACAATAGTTCTATAACAGGAAACGACAAGAAACGAGCATGAGCCAGAAGCCCAGTAAGCCATGCACACGACTTACACAAATGTAAACTCAAACGGCATCGATAACATAGCAACACGCCCCTGCATCGAATCCGTGGACAGAAAGTACCTTTGAATTCTCTGAGATAATGGTGGTTTCAAGTTATCCGGGATATCATAATATTGGGACGGTTCGCAGCTGGGAAGATTGTGCAAATCATTTGCGGTCAAAGTTTTTTGTTTTAATATTTCAGTTTCGTAAGCAAACGATGCACACATTTTCAATCAGTTGACAATCAGTGAAAATTTTAACAGAATTTAGAAACTGTGTTTAGCAAGTAGCTGAATGCCCTAATACAATAGAATTTAATGCCCCGAAATTAGAAAAATTTCCGCTTCTTGAAATGCCAACTTAGTTGTGCGAGAAAACATGATTTTTCTTCCGACGATCAAATAACTGTTCAGCCATATAGAGTGAGCTTCTCATGAAGTTGCTAACCAGATATATTGTGGGTACTACCGTTGCACTCAGTGTTATATGCAAAAGTTATGCGAAGTTAAGTACGTCGGTAGTGTTCTCTTAGGCATGTTTGGCCTTACCATAATAGCAAGCCCCACATGGTCCCTTAGAGGACCCGGGGGTTTTTTGGGTCTGGCGGTGAGTAAAAATGGTGTTTGACCGATGGACCCCAGTGGGACCCACGAGGGCACAATGGGGGCTGGCCGCAAAATCGTTTTACTGCGTGAAAGCCCAACTATGCATCCGATTTCTCTTAACCACCACGCACTATTCTTCCAGATCTTATCATATAATTGCTTTGCAGCATCCACATGGCTTCCTAATCTACCAGACGACCCGACAGTGCAAGAATACAAGCAATGTAAATGCATACACATTTGTTGCCCATAATCGTAAATGTAGAACACCGTTGTTCGGATCATCACAATGGTTTCTTTTCATACAATTGGTTGGCAATGCAAATTACATCTTCGTTCACTGACCTTCATTGTTCATATGGATGGCATGTCTTCGGAGAGTATCTGCAAGGCAACAGATAAGATATTGCAACTGAAGCACATTAACATAATATTGCTGTTTGTGTGGATAAAAATGCATGAACAAACAATCATAGTGACTGCGCAACAAGCGATAGCTAGTGTTTGGAAGGCAACTTATGGTTGATATACCACATTAGATATAACACAATTAACAGGTTGATGCAGTTTGAAAACAAAAGTACCCAGTTATAGATAATAATCCGTCTTACCTGATTTGTGGACTTGTAATTTAGGTACACCTATTTCAGTTATCTGAAACGTGAGTTGAAAAGAAATGTGGTGACAGTTGATATAACGGTGCACAATATTATGTACTACATGTGACTCTCGCTCGTATTTTCTCTCGCATATCGTTAAGATCACGGTGCCATGGTGGAAATGGGTATGCAGCCTACGAACGTGGAAGCAGATAATAAAATGTACGCGTATGTTTGCGCAAAGACACCGGTAACGTACAACGTAGTCTTCTACTATACATTGAAGGTACGCAAAATGGGCACAAAAACCATATCCGTTGTATGAGGAATACACAATCATTCAGCAACGACAGAAATAATGCTTTTCGTACAGATCATGGGAGAAGCGGCGGTTACAATAGACAAGCAGGTCACTGGAATCGAACTGATGATCGGAAAGTGCGGATAATTTACTAAATTGCGTATATAAGAATGTAGTGGATGTAAACACTACACAAAAATTAAGTGTGAACACAACGCTAAATGTCACGAAAACGAAAGCAACTGGCTCACAGCAGTTCGCTAAGGTGGTTTGTTCAGGGTTCCACTACAGTGAAAGTAGACTTTCAATGGATGCCATCTGTCTTGTTGCTGCAGGCAGATTTTCGGTTTAAATCGGAGATAGTGTTGACGACAGGTAAATTCAGAGATATGCCAAAATAAACGGTGGACTGCTTTAGCCTTCAACTCTCCATAGTTCAGTACATAAGGGACAACAAACGCAGAAAGAAGGCAGGGCTTGCTACCTTAGAGAAAGATTTTGTGTTACTGGTTCATTCGGTTCACATTTATTAAAAATCAGGTGTACGTATGAATTTGAGGAGAGTGGTGGGTGTGAGAAACAATAAAAAGGACTGGGTCCGAGATACTGTACAAAGCACAACGAAACGAAATTACGTTGCATGAACCTCCTACACTTCCGATAATAGTTGACACCGAAGGGTGATCTTTTATTTTCCGTTGAACATAATGAATATTGCCCAAAAACACGATAACACCGAAAAACAGACCAACACAACCTACAGCGTTATAAATCGAACCAATCTGAGCATAATAATTAATGATCGATTAATGCACTGAAACAAAACGAGGAAGTCAGCCAATAATATGTAGGCACTAACATCAACAACAGAAGTGGAGACATTGTAAGAAATATACAGCACAGGATAACGTCTTGTACTCACCATGAAAAACCCATTTATATACCAGCACCACTTTGCCCGTGAAAAGCCCCCATTTTGGCTAGTGCTGCTTGGGTAATTGCTATTGACTGCTGTAGACAGTATGAAATCTTCGCAGCAGAGTTAACCTTCAAGTCGCTATGAGCATAAGTTGAATATTCATAGAATGTATATATATATATATTTGTGACTGCTCCACTCATTTGGCTACCTTACGAGTTATGCCAAACTGTACTCCACGGTTGCACACTCATACCCACTCCGTCCATTTGCCCTACCTTACGAGTGGCTGGTGCAGTGCTTTATACTGTCGGTTAAATTTCGATGCAACGAGCGGCTGACGCTTCGGGTCAACTAACCGGCCAACTGGAAGGTTATACTACGCCAACTGTTGATCACGAGTGGAGAGACGGATTTTTAAACGAAAATTAACGGCATCAAAGTGCTCACTGTGTGGGAGGGAATGCTTTCCAAATACTGACAAAATGTGTATGCAAGGAAGCCACATTGAGCGATAAAACGTACACTCGCAGCCCTGCTGTAAGCCATCCATAACGAAACACTTGCCATCATGTTGAACCCGCAACTGGAATGTTTAAGGTGCTCAATGTTCAAAGGCTTACTTCGGATTCAGCAATTGTTTCGAAATACAAACGTGACATTCATGCGCTCAGATGCTTTTGGACTTGATGATTGGCGAATGTGGTCATTCCGTGAAGAATGTTCTTCGTGTGCAGGTGGACATTCACAACTTCACGATGATTGCATCCGTAAGACGTCTGCATTTCGAATTCCCGCATGAGGCATTCGCTGTGGGCTCACATTTTATGAGTGGCAGTAGCCAGGCACCCCCTGGAGTGCGTCCCTTACCTCAGTCGTCCGTTAGCGTTCTCAAGGCGAGTATCAGTGCGGCTTCCAAAGTGAACATTACCTTGTGCATGAACGGACCACTTGGGCTTGATGTGAAGCCAATTGCAAAACAACTAATTCATAAACTTCTTATCTGTTCGGCCGACTGTACGCAAGTCACGGTTGAACCTATAACGTATATTTTGTAGCCATGCAACTTACCCCTGTTAATTATCGGCTGTGAACATCCGGTGAGAGAGATGCCGGCTGCGAAAGGAATTTGTCCATTGATGATCATGACGAAAAATTTTATACACACATGCTTTTGGACGGCGTCACGCACGTGGAAGTGACACGACTGCACGTCGCAGCCGAGTAACATACGGGCTGCCCTCGTGTGTGCGGTCATGTTGTTCATCACAGACGTCTTCACCTGTATGTGCTCACTCATCAGATCTCGAAAAATTCTGAACAGCTGACGTAGTGAGGTATATTTTCCACTGCGCAGGTACCCGTATATTACCGGTCGGTCATGTCTCATGTCATCGGTAACCAAGAACTGATATAGCTCCGAGCTTTGAGAGCATCAGAATGTTGGACGACTCACTTGTGTCTATTGGTCCCGTGTGTGGCGTCCACGTTCACCGCACATGGAAAACGTCTGAACAGCTTAACCTGAGTCCGCTGAGGAAAGCAAATATGTGTATATGCGTTGATTTAATCCTGCACGGTGCACAGTCAACCTTTCTCCGCAATATCACCGAACTCTTTCACCAGGTTATCTGAAGCTCAGTTAAAATATTACACCCAAAAACTCACTGGACAATGAGGGGCTTCAACTTGCGTCGAAAGTTTCCAACGTCATCTCTTGCGATAAACTTCCCATAGACGTCCGCGAAATACTGCTTAATGTCGGAAGTTGATGTGTTATACTCGAATAGACTCCTGAGGTTACTCACTTCACTGACTGTTAGCCTAGAGTTGATAGGACGAGACTCGTATATCAGGCGATTAAGTGGATGGTTAAGCTCTAACCCAAAAGAACTAACAAGCAGACGGTCACTTCTCCCGACCACGTAAAGCCGTGATTCGCAGCACGTGTCCCGAAAACTAAGTTGCTAAACAGGACAAATATCAACTCAGTAAACACGTGGCACACCCCTGCATTCAACCCTCCGTTTTTGTACTTCGTACAGCGGTAAAAAATCCAGACCGACCTCAGAGTTTCATGTCACCTTACCCTATCGTATTTCAAAACAGATTTCCATTGTCGACTCTTTCCACGAACGTAAATAACGCCTACGTCCTCCATGTACCTTTGCAGGCATTCTTGGAACTGTGAAAAAGTGTGGAGTTCACGATTCTGGAAAACAGCCTTAAGTGCTTCAATATAATCCGTGTTCTGAAAATTAATCAACGCCATCAGTTAATAATGTGTTACAACGTTTCCGCATTCCCCCGTATATTAACATACAAATTATTCCTACATTTCAGCATTATTTTTGCAAACCAACGTTGGCCATATAGAGATTCAAAAACGACATACGTTTAGGTCGTTTTCATTTATCGTCCAATTGAGTAAAAAACACTCCTCCATAACATACATTTCGGTGATTTTCATTCCCGCACCAGATACCGATCTGAAAAAGTGGAGTGTGTGGTTAATTTCCACTTTCCCCATGATCATTTACGAAGTCATTTTCTACTATTAGCTTTCGCGCAGCAGGCCCTACCACGCGATTTAACTTCAACATGTGCGCGCCTGCAGGTGTCGACCGTACGTTACACTTAGGAAAACAGCATGACCTTGAAGAGCAATTTTCTAATGGGGCAATTCGTTCTGTTGGATCAAACCGGAGGAATTCACGTTGGTTGATGCATACATATGTATATACGTATAGTATATGTATAGTCAAAAAGTTTCCGACTTCAAGGGAACGCATACACACATAAGTGAAACGTAGTTCGATATATATATACATACATATATATATGAAACACATTCATATATATTCATATATACATGTATATGCTTATTTCAAGCAGAAATTTATTCTCCTCATCAGCGTATATAAGTGCATGTATATAAATAAACAATAAATGGATTGACATATATGTAATTATTATGTACATTACAATTTATTTCCTATATGTATGAATGTGCATATTGTAGTGGATCTAAACGCTACACACAATTCAGGTGTGAATATAAAACCAAAAAGCGATAAGAAATGACAACAGCTGACTTACAGTAGTCGGTGAAGGTGCATAGTTCAGAGTTCCGTCACACATAATGGAGTATCCAGTTGATGCGATCTGCCGTATTGTTTTCAGGTAACTTTGGAGGCCACAACGAAGATCATTCCAACGACAGATGAGTTTGACAATGTGCTGAAACAATGGAGGATTCCGTTATTCCCTAGCTCTCCAAAAATCCGTACACAGATGACACCGAACGCAAAGAGAGAACACGGGGCTCGCGACCTTGGAAGTGTAGTTTTTTATTGTTAATTTTATATGTTTATTATATATTCCCGGATATATACGAATCGACTTCAGGGATGCCCACAGAGGAACTGCTGAAGATAGACTCAACGAACCTCACTGGTTTAACGCCACTAGCTACTGCAAACTAGTTTACAACCAGGCGCAAAGGGAAAAATTGGGCGTACCTCATGAAATCGTTCCGTGGGTGGTCCTGAATAAGGCCGTGGGTTCCTCACTTGGTACTGGAGAGTACCGTATGTTCATCCTCCGCCTTTGAATCGGTCACGCTGCATGGTCCACGTTGTCTCAATCCACGCAAATGTAGACCGGTTGAGACTCCTTGCAGTTGGCAAGCGAGTGGTGGTATCGAGCACAGCATTGATTGAACTGCACTCACTGAACGTTGCATTCATCTAGATCAACCGGGTCCTCAATCTGGAAGCAAACCTGGCAAACGTTGCCGTCTACGGGTTCTAGGGCACGCAGCCGTTCGAAAAGTTCCCGAACTTTGGTTTTGAACTGCTTAAGCGTATCCACAGCAACTCGTCTAATACGGGCTGTTTCCATTAGATCCCCGGTTATCTCAATCTCCGGCTTCTCCTGGTCAATCACGCGACTTTCGAAGTTACACTTGCTGCCCTTGCTAGAGGGAAAATAGGATGCTTCCGCGGAAGCTACGGGCATGTGGCTTAATTCTTCGGACATTCATGTAATCTTGCTTGTGGATTGTACTTCAGTATCACCCCCTTATAAATGTGCCATGAAGAACATGTTGGAGTTTGGGACCTCAGAGTTTACTCTCAAGCTTTTCATATTCATTGCCACCTGGTTGCTAGCAATCCCTTTGAGATCGAAAGAGCCATCCCACTCGCTGCCACTGTCTATTGCTTTTTCCAACCATAGGTAATCGGAAAATGCTCGCCCGCCTATTTGAACAATCTCCGCACCTGAGATTGAACTGTGCAACAACAGGTCAGGATGGCTTGACAGTAATTCATTTATTCCTTGCGAGGTAACGGCATGTCTACGATTATTAGCGGCACTCATACACCCTAAAATGACGGCTAGATCTTGACGAACGTTTTCAGTATTTTTATACGGTCCAAACGAGAATTGGACACGTGGTCTGACATACAAACTACTGGTTCATCATACTAAGAACGCCGGTTTTCGGCTTCATCACTGGCTGGCAACAGCCAGCGACTTACATCGACGGAGCCAGAAAGAGGTCGGCCAATCAGACGATACACAACAACCATATGGCAATAAAAGATCATCCACTGAGATGGAAAACAGTAGTCACACTTATCACCCCCTACGGTTTCAACGTTGAAATTGCGTTCTTTGTTGTGGCGCACTTCCCACGAACCTTCTGTATACGCTACATCTGCTATCGTTGTACTGTTTTGATGTTCAAGAAAGACATCCCGGCATGTTGTGACAATGGTTTTGGGTTCATTGACAGGCATTCCAGGCCCAGCAACGGCTGAAACAATCTCATACGCTTAATGTTCACTCTGCGCCGGCGTTCGTCAAACACATTACTTCTAAGTTTGATGATATGCTGGAAAAGGGCATACACGCTGGACCGTTCAGACACCGCACTTTTCATGCGCTCGTTCTCGTTTTTCAAACGATTGGTAGTGAGGTTACCGAAAAGCATAGCGGCCTTAAGTTTATGCGAGGGCCTACAACCTTTACAAGGGAGCCAAGTATTCATGAGACACTGGTACGCCACACTGCTGACACGTTTCACGGCCTGCAGCAAACTACTAAATTGCCCTACGTTGACAGTGAAAACCATACTGCTAGTCCACTGGTACAAACTGTTCTTCTGGTATTCCTCTATGCCTACAAACTGACTATATCGCCTGAACACATCATTCAATAAGTGAAAGCGACAAAACACTATTGCGCATTGTGGTAGTACGTCACGCATTGCCCTCCATTGTGCCGCCGAACGGCCAACAATGGAGGTTTGAACAGTAGACATGCGAGGCAGCATTTTAAGCATGCGCTCCGAGACTACACTACAAACGGTAGTGGTCTCATTCGGCATCAACGCGTGAGAAAACGTTGAACACACTCCAGGCACATCCGCCGCCATAATTTAACTGATGATTATGGGCAGCCAATCGTCTACACCTGGGATATATATCAGCCTCACCAACTTGAAAGTCGGGTTAGTGGACCAAGTTCGCTTTTTCGATTCGATTACCGTCAACACGATAATGTACGATCCAAAAAGCATTACACCTGCAATCTGCGATTCTGAGACTGGTTATTGTATCAATTGGATAAATAAACATTACTGTCTAGAGGGTATTGTCCGACATGTACAGTACACACGCTTGTACACCACATTTCCTTACGGGCAGTCTGGCGGTAGTTCTATCCTTCTATGTTTCTTGGCACTTACAACAGTCTCCAAAGTGTTAAAAAAAGCTTTTGCAAGTTTCTCGTTGAAATTTGTACAAGTCCACCGGATATTATTCGAATTTCGGGTACCTCAACTTGAATACCCCTTTAAATGTACTCGCATGGTTCACCGCTATATGGATTAAACGTACGGAAGTGTTTTACCGTGATGGAGCATTCGAACAATATCTGGTATGAGATGATGTTACGCTAACTGGAGTACGCCATATGAGTTAAAAACATCATTTGTACCATTTTACTAAAACTTCAGGTCACATTCCTTTCATCGCAGTTTCTCAACAATTGGTGTACGGAAGGAAACGCACTTCCAACTTCAAACATAAATCGGCAAATACACCGGACTTGCTAAAGTTTCCTTCTAGTTTCTTCCTCCAGGGTTTTTTAAGCCTTCCAGTTCATGATCACTATTTTAATTGAATGACCTTCGTAAGTATATGGGTTTCTACCATTTATTGATTAGCCCCTGAGTATCGTTGTTTAAATTTTCCATCGTCACTGTATTTGACTATTTGGAACCACGTTATAGTGAAATGTTTCACCTCTCTTTTACTTTCTCTGGAATAGTTTCGATAGGAAAAAACGGCGTCTTTTAATGAAATAGAATGAAAACCCATTACTCATAATTGCTAGGGAATTGTTAGTGTATATTTGGCGATATTTTCCGTTTGTCCGCAGTTAGTTTATGTTCATCGGCAATGCTTCAGCCAGAGCAGTTACATATCCTTTGTGCGCACTCAGCGAATGCGCGCCCCGGGTAGGCCACTGCAAGGGTACAACTCTAAGAGATGAAAACAATCATCAAAATAATCATCACTACAGCTGACAACTGGGGATAAACGGAGGGTAAAAGAAGAGCTCGTTAGCCGCCCACATTCGGAAGAATACAAAATGTTAACAGATACGCTTCTACCCCATTGAACAAACCGAGGCGGAATTTTTTCTCGGAATTCGAAGTATTAAAAAGTGTCGTGCACATCAGTGGGCTGTTGGTATACTCCATCACATCGCACATCATGACCCCGAGAATTACGGGCCTGTTCACCGACTTATGCAGCATTTCCTTCGTCTCCTTGTTGTTGGTTCAGAGTTGTGATACGTTTTTCAACCAGTCGTCGCTCGATGTTGGCACGTATGACCTTCTGCATATTCACTGAAAGGTAACCATGACAAATGGTGTCGGATGGACGCCAGGTCCGAATCAGGCGTTCAACAATACCTAAAGAATACTGGGTGCATGAGGTCAAGGAGAAATTATAATGCTGTGTAAATGGGCGAGTCTCTTAATGTAACCAAGCCGATGTGATGTTTATTGACGAGTTGTCCTCGAAAAGAGGAATAATTACCCAATTCTTCCACAGATACCCGAAAGGCCGTCCTACTACTTTCAAAGTACACACCTGTCTGCGTTCAGCTGTCGCAACCGTGGGAGCCGCTGTGACCTCTGACGCTACCTTTGAAGCAAATGTCAGGTGTATCACAGGTGATGTGGCGTTACAAAATCTACTCCACCGAGGGATCCAAGTTCCTGCACACCAACGCTCGCGTGGGTGGGGCAATCCATATTATGAACTAGTTGGTCGTCCCCATACAGTTGAGCAAACTAGTGAACAAGCTAACGCGTAATAACCGGGGACTGTCAACTATGGAATGACACATACTGAAATGGAATAGTATGCAAATGGAAAAAACAGACTTGAGAAACCCACACACAACGATTATGGGATAAATGAGAGCATAAACGCAGGACTCAAATGCAATAAAACACACTTTTATTGGCTCTGAAACCTTCGAAACAGGTAAGCGTACCACACTTAGGCAATATCTGACATGCAGGCCGAACTGATGTTGTCGGCTCTATGGGGTTTCTTCTCCATTCAGGGTGGTGCAGACCTTTCGTTCAGCACGCACAATCTATCTCTTTCACGTCTTATGCGACTGTAAGTAGTCTACCTACTACATCATTGTTTCAATCCACTCACCTTTATTATGAACGCCAACAAAGGCGATTTTTATGGATTACGTGTTGTACGTGTAATTAGACAACTGCTCAGAAACCAGGATTGATGGAGCCGATAACAAGAAATACATCTGACACACTTACAAAACTTTCAATTAAATTGTGAGTGACGGCAGACTGCAGGCGATAGAACACCGTCACAGTCACCAAGCACATAAATAATGGAACTGCAATCGCGCGCTCGATGGAAGCATGGATTAAGACAAAGGTGCACAAAGTGATGGTGATCAGAAACGCGTGCCAAAGAGACGTTGTGAATGTGGTAATATACTGTAGGAGCGTTTTAGCCTAAGTTTAACTACCAGAGTGATCGCGGTAATTGACAGTTCTTATGCTAATCCAATTCGCCTACTGTGGCCGACTGTTAGTCAGATTTTGGCCAACACTCCGTAGTCGGCCATGTGTTTGATGGGACATGGGCCATCGAGAATCACAGAATCAGTACGATCACATTCTACTGAAGGAGGACGGGGTGTTCGTGAACGAGTTAGTATCACAGAGGCCCGTCAGTAAATGTGCGTTTTTCAATGTCAAGTGGTTTACCCTTGCTCACGCCTCAAGCCGATGTGGACTGATTGGTTAAGGGAGGTGAAAGACTTGTGGGAACTGGTTTCCAACACACAAGCCAGGGTTCTGGAGCCTGGATGCACAAACCTCAACCGTTGATAACAGTCGCACTCTGACAACTCCTGTGCAGCCTTGACGACCCATGCAAGTGATTGGAGACGTTTCATCCGGAGTAATTTGATAATCACTGTCAAATAAGTAGAAATCAGACTCGCTGGAAATGAGTTTTCTCGAACCGTTACGAGGTCAAATCGATAAATGTTCAAGAATCCGCCGCAGTAACTGGCTTTTGACCCTTCTAACCCGGCCCGCTTGACAGCAGCAGGTGGGAGAGTGAACGCAGAAAGACGGAGGGATCTTGGGCAAACTTTTCCTGGAGGGTGGCTCAAGTGTAGTGGAGAAAAACGAGCTGACTGCAGAAAGAAATATGAAACAGTAAAGACACCACACAAGCACCGGATGTGTCGAAGAACGAGGTGTCTTGCTGCAAGGTAGACAATCTCGATGACGTCTACAAGTCGGTGGGTTACTACTCCACTGTTAGCTTCATTATTTTGCCAGAGACAGATGGAAATCGGCCGTCTTCTGTTGTCCGGACAAGTTCAAGTTTCGTATTGGACTTCAACTTTTTACTTGTGAATCATTCACTTCTACTGAGGGTGTGCAGACCTTTTGCGCTCCATTCAACAGATAACACGCCAAATTTCACTTGTATTTTAGCTATACAAAACTTTGAAAATATGTGTATTGACTCATCCACTTATTTTTTCTATGAATGGGTCTATGACTTGTTCGATCTGATCGACGATGCAACGCAACATCTGGGAACGAGAATCTGTCATGATTTTCTAATTCGATGGTGAACTTTATATTTGGGTCCGCATTATTTATTTCATCTAATATGGCCTGGGAATCGTCGTCATTTGGAACGAGACAAAAATATCATCCAATTGGCGCTTGTAAAGCTTGAACCTAGTTACTACTTGATTGAGTTCAGTGGTCTCCGGTTTGGCCGTAAGTATGAATGCGAAGGGTAGACCTAGAAGTAAACCCGTTGCTGTTCCATCTTTCCACATATATTTCTTCAATAAATTAAAATTAAACATTATGGGTGCAAACCGTTAATGGGTCTTTCAAATTTATCTCTGCAATTCCGAAATTAGTTTGACTGTTCTCAAAACTAACGCAAACGAAAATTGGGCAATTATCCGTTTCACGGGATTCGCCTTGAAGGTCGTTCAAAAGGCAAAACGGTCCTTTTGGCGCGAATCCTCGATTTTTAAATATTTTTTGAAATTTTAAAACCGGAATTTCAGGCAAAACACCTACAATACATCAATTCTAAATATGTGTCGTTGACAGAAAAATTGGAATACATCGAATAAGTCCCAAAAATATTGGCTTGGTGATGAAAACTTTTTCCGCCATTTTCGCGAAAAT
>LUCH01005673.1:2570-28892 GCA_013368495.1 Paragonimus heterotremus | reverse complement strand
CAATGCGATGGCAAATAAGACGGTATTTTCGGGGAATTGAGTTCTTCCCCGACAGTAGACGAATAATTTTTTAGGTTCTACTTTACACACTTATCTCCAAAACCCTTTGAAAGTAGTAACAATATGATGGTGCTCGTAAAGTCCCAATAAACAGCAGATATTGATAGTTTAGCCCCCGAACTAAGTGTACTGGATTTATTAAGTACTTATGTAACACAACACGTAAACCCCATTACACTTTCCGATGGCTTCAGTTGTGTGTATGATTTATCAGCTCTCTGGTTCATGACCGCTGACGTTTTCATACCAAATCCTTCTCTCTGAAAGAACCCTATCGCTCATGATTTCAATCCGTCGTACGTTGAAAACTTGATAACAGGAATAGAATGACTTAGTACAACCATACCCGGTAAATACGTGATCAAGCTGACATTCTTGGACTCGTACTCTGCAATCATTCGATGTTCACACACAATCAACAAAGCAACCTCTGTTCAAATGCTCTTACGTCCGATACTGTCTCACATATCGTCCTGCAAAAGATAGGGAATACTGGGGATAATGTGTAACACAGTGTACGTAAGCGATCTGTTTGTAATGGAGTTGGTTGATTGCGTAACTTACTGGACCTTCCGTTCACGGTTCTTCATTCTAGGCTTCATTGTAGGCCAACCTCCGTTACGAAAGAATGACGTTTTCTTGCACCTACAACTCGCTGCGAATTACATCGAGTATGTGTTGGAAACACTAACACCTTCCAGCAGCGATTTTTCTAGAAGCGTGCTTGTGAATGTTCACGTACATCTGGCGAACAAAATGAATTATGCACGTCAAATTCTAGCGTCACCAATTGCTCTGGTACAACATACACACATCTGAAGACATGACAACATGTTAATGAGGGTCATTTACCGGGAGTTGAATAATTGTTAACAGTTGTTCCTACAATTTGGCAGGATATACTGAAAAAAAAAACTAGATACAACAGACTATTCGAAGACACTTGAAAAATCTAAGCGATACTCTTTTCAAGATGCCGCCGTAGTTTGCCGTCATCTCAACGGTTACGTACGTAGGACATTATGACATGTGGTAAATAGTGCGAGCTTTCAGTTAAAACAGATCAGTACGACACTAGTGTCCAGTCGCTAGAAGAAAGGTCGTTCTTTTTTGTTGCGATCAGTAAGGTGTGGACAGCGTGATCAACTAACAGAACGATGATTAGGTTTTAAATCATGGCTTGACAAGTCTGACCAACAACTTGACAATGATTTATGAAGTTAGAAAATCGTAATATGCACGGTCATGTCAACGTGACTTTATTGCATGGCCTATCTCATCGGAAGTAAACGTGAAGAAGGTAGCAGCCACCACAAACATAATTTGTTGGTCTCAAAAAGAAGGCTTATAATGTGTCTCGTTTAACACTCGAGTTTGCTTTGACTAGTGGCAGTTAGCATCGGTCAGTTCTTCACTTAGTATTTTTTCTCCACGAGCTTCCACGGTTCACAGACCTATCGCTTCATCGTAACGACTTAAAAACTCCACTATTCAAGGCAGTAATTTAGCGATAGCTGTCTTCCGCGTGACGTTATGTGCATTTGTGTCTGACCCCGGAAACGATTATTCAGATCATTCACCACGTGTGGCTGACCTTGAAGCAGCATGTGACGCACCATTGGTCCACTTTACGTCCTGCTGAGGCGCAAATTTGCTGGGCCCAACAATAAGCGCCGCCTAGACAATGGCTTTGATCGAAATGGCGGCCCTCAAGGACACATGAATGTGTAGCACTAAATAAGAATCATAAGCCAATGGAGTCATTGTCTCTTAAAGTACATATTGGGCAATCCGCCTTTACAAAAATGTAAAAATTCCAGGTATAAAACAAATGGCGTAGAATCGATGGAGTATTCCGACGAGTTATTTACATTGGGTAAAACTGTCGTACAAGCGTATTGTCGTGGTAATTGTATCATATTGTACGGTACAATATTTGTGTTCTCGTCTTACGTTGAGTCGAGGTACCACTCATATGGTAACCACATTTTACCCCAATAACAGGACCGCTGTTGAATGGTGCATCTGGACAACCGGATAATCGACAGCTGACCATAGGCTATGATCAGCTTGGATTAGTTCCGTTGTGTTCAATTGTAGGTGGACACGTGTGCGTACGAACACCTGGAGAAAAGCCACGCTTTAACGTAGTGAATGGGGAGAAGAAATCAGTGGGTGTCAACAGTGAAATCCGGTCACTGGTAAAAGACCTTGCCGACCTCCGGGAAAGACCGCAATAGCCCGGTTTAATGTTTGATCTTAGACCTACCAACAATGAACATATGCTGTGGATCGCGACATCCTCCAGTTCAAAGTTTCATCTGCCAGTTTGTTGTCACACTGTGTACCATTCTAAAAAAAGTAACAACGAAACCAATGAAGTAAAACGTAATTAGTTCATTTCGAACGACTGTGGCTGAACTGTTAATAATTTACTGTTGAGTAGTCGGGGATTTGTTTAATTTCAAGTTGAGCATCACCTACAGCTGATCGCAGCTGTCACAGTCCTATAGATATTTCAGTCGGCTTCTTTCGAACAATAGAAGCACTAGACTCGAGTTTCGCTCTCATTAGAGCTCGTCAGCAGTGCATATCCTTGCCACTACCGGGACTAGAACTCCGACCACGCTTTTCATGAGGTAACCGTGTTGACCATTGTGCCTCCTACTCATCAGTAATCGAACTTATTTACTTGTTGTGTCCACAAAAACCACAACATGAGTAGTTAGATATCGCTGTGTTTTCAGCTGATTTTGTGCAGTATGTGAGATCGTGAATTTTTGAGATATTCAAAATAAAGTATTTACGAATGATAATTTTGGTCATGCACTGTACTTCTCAATTTGAGCACAGATACTGGGACTCTGTAAGAACTAAGGTAAACGGCACTTTCACCGCTTGGGTCAGCAGCTTACTTCCAGTGCCAGCCTTAGGCGCGTTAACGACATATTTTCCGCTCGTGAATAACTTCTCGATTTCACATTTGACAAGCCTCTTCGTTCATAGCCGTGGTTTCCTGATTTAGTCTATTACGTGTGGATCCCGTGCACGATCATGTGACTGCGCGCGTTAGACGTGTTTTATGTACATTGTACGATCAGTGACGTAGAAGCAGACGTGAACAGTGTCGGAACGATTGCGACAAAGTCAATTCGGGAATTTTAACTGTGCAACCAGAATAGGTGAAAGGTCGTTGTTTTACGTCACTGGATAAAGTGTGTTGGTTGGTCTATAAAAGTGGGCGAAAGTTAACTGATGTTAGACATTTAGGGGCGGAAATAAATTGACTGGCATGCAGCCATGTCAGTGTCGAAGACTGAAGCAGAGAATGTGTAGCCCGTACGAATTAATTAATGGTGGTGATCAGGCTACGTGTAAAATGGTTTGACTTTCATGTATGAACTGAATGACAGGACAGTAAACACTTCAAAATATTCGACCGTGGTTTCAACGTTGAACAGCACATTTTAGGTTGGCAGGTTTAAAATACAAAACTGCTTTGTCTTCATGGAAGTCTGACCAGTTGATATCCTAATTTCGAAGAAAAAAAGATTACCATGGATGGGGTTTATGTTTAACTGGCGTGGGATTCACACCAGTTGTTCATAAACAAGTACTTGTGAAAGTGTTGCTTCACTGAGCTCGAGACACCTGCACCCTGGACACGTTTGGTGAATAAAATAGAAATTTCAAATACTTTGTAATTATACGATTATCCTGAAGCGTACATGAACCAAGGAACAACAGAAGTAGAGCAAAGACAATCGACTGTAATCTTGTTGAAGAAGGATACGTCTCCTAACGCGCGGTAAAAAGAGAACAACCCGGTGATTCATAGCAGCAACTAAGAAAACTTGCAACGGCAAGGAAAGGGATACACCGATTAACATCATTATTATCAATAAACAGCATTCGGTTCTACATATTTTGTTGTTAACATAATTTCCGGTTTGATCTAGTGTTGCGGAAAAATTTAAGTAGTCAGAACGTTTGGAAGCTCCAAACAAGATTAAGTGAACCTATCCAGAAATAGTTAACAAACCGTACGTTTCACACGATCATGCGACTCGTTCTCTTAGAGCCCCTTTGTCGGTATGTGCTAGAGATTACCTTTCCCGTTAACCCAAAAATATCATTCACTGTAATCAAACTTAGGAAGAGCTATCACTTGATTAGATCTATAGAAGCCATGCTGATTTCTAATCATCAGCCTCAACTCCCCATAATGGTTTCGAAACTATCAAGGTTTTAACAGACGAGTTTTACGTATACTTCGTCTGGTTCGTCACGTTATGTGACTACGGAAAGAGTGAAACACGGGCCTCTCTCACATACGGTCTTCTCAGTTAATGAGTGAATAATCCGGTTTGTGAAAGATTTCGTAGGCGAGAAATAAGCGTTTTGTCTGAAGCCGTTAAACCTATCGAGAGTTGACCTAAACTTAGAAGCATCTTTAGGTAGAACGTCTTTCTTAGCCTCATGATTTTCGTGATTTTCTATCAAAACCACAAATTGTGGAAAAACTTGAAACATTGAGTTCCCTTTATCCAGTTCATAAAGACTGCAAGAAGACATACATTGCTAGATGCAAGCATTTCGTTTATTCTCATCAGTCGAATACATAAAACATTCAGTTATATAGGTTAAACGTATGGTGACCAAATAGTGAAATGAACGAACATCAACATGGGAGTAATCAGGGTTCACTGTCACGGTAACGAAAATGATTGCACCTTTCGCCAACAAAGGGCCGGTGCGTGATGCTTGACCAACGATGTCTCGGAGAACGCCAACAGCCTAGGGTTGCCGTCGCGCAATAGGACCATGAACAAAGTGACGGGGTCAACCACATGACCTGTTGCGATTAAGTGTTTCGCGATCGAAGACGCCGGGTTCCTGTTCGAGTGTTGGTATACTGACCCACGTTGACTCATTGTTCGCACTAGCCAGTTGGGGATTTGGTCCGCCTTCCTTTGTCGTAAATTTCGGTCCGTTCTGCCAATGTATGAGTCACCGCAACTGCAAGTGAACTGGTAGATAACATGAGAGACAGGGTTTTCCCAGAAAGAATGATCGGGGCAGTGGAGTCTGATCCTGCGGGTGGAAAGCAACAAGCGCAATTCCACTGCGGGATATGTGCGATCAATGGCTGGTTTCAACTTTCGACTTACATCGGTAGTGTTGTGGTCACATGTGTAAGGAAGAGTGATGAAAACCTGCTTCTTCGGCACTGATTGTGGTTGGGGAGTGGCCACTCGTTCCTTGCAATGAATTTGAATGAATTTGGCCGAATATCCGTCCGCAAGCAGAACACTCTTCAAGAGCTCTCTTTCAGACTTTAGGTGGTCAGCCGTGCATACTTTCCTTGCTCGGTGAAAAATGGTTCGCACCAAACTACGTTTGTGAGTCATGGGCTCAAATGAAGAAAATTGTAGGTACTGCCCACTCCATGTGGCTTTCCGATAAACAGACCTACTAAGTGTGCTGTCTAAATGCTTAGAAATAAGAACGTCTAAGAATGGCAGTGAGTTTTCTAGCTCTTGTTCATGAGTAACATAGAGATTTCGATGAGTGGAATTAAACCGATGTAAAAGATTGATAATAGGATCAGAATTGGTGAATATTAGATTGTCGTCGACATACCGCTTACAAAACAAAGATTGGTCAATATAATCCGATAATCCATCTTCGACCATTCTAAGAAAAACACCAGCCAATTTTTGGTCCAACCGGCTGCCCATGGCTACACCATCAATTTGCTTATAAGCAAATCCATCGAATTCAAACCGAATGTTTTCCGTACACATAAGAATCAACTCCTTGAGGTAGTCGACAGGGATGGGTAAATAAATATTATGAATCAAAATAACGTTACATAAATAATCAACTGTTTAATGTAATGGAACGTTTGTGAACAGCAAGTCAACGTCAACTGATTACATCTTTTGTGTGAATAGTGAGTCAACGGAACAACTGTCAGTATCTGCCGTCAAAGTCGGTATGGCTGTTTTGTGTACATAGGCCATTCCTTTGATATTGTCAAAACCCACGCACATACTGTCGCTTCTAAGTATTCATAGTGAAACTGTGACCCATTGGTGTTCCTTCCATGTTCCAAATGATCGTCAACTTGTCGTCTTTGACAGTCATTCTGTCGAGCTCGGTGGACTTGTGCTGAGTAGAGTGACTGGATGAATGAACGGTATTCGGCAAACGTCGCTCGAGTGAACGACACCAAGTAGTAGACAAGTGAGCGACAAAAAGTTGCATCGTTTATTCTGAATAAGTGGATATAAAATCGACGTATACGTAAGCAGCTGATGGATCACGAGTGCGATCAACTTGCCAATATTAGCACCTACCGATTGTTCGTCTATATCTGACGTGCGGAAGCTGATTTCGTACACATTGCTCATCAAGGTAACTAAACACTTGTCACACCTGTCAAACGAGTATATCAGTTTGACTACCATATGCTTATCAGACATTAGTCCGGTTACACGACGGTTTTGGGCTTGAATATGACGTTGGGCTTATGGCCTATTCATTATTGTGGGGAATGTGAGGTGGATGGCAGCCCACCTGACCACAGAGATCCAGTTTCATAGGTTTAACACAACTGCACTTTGTGTTTGTCAATCCCACTGGTGGAAGTCAGGGTAACAGCAGAACAGACATCTAGATGCACAATCGGGTGATCGAGTGTATTCGTGGTACAGAACACATGTAGTCCACCACACGCTCAATAATAAATGATCCGCAATTTTTTCAACAAAACATTCAGCGCCACCGATTGTAAAGAACTCAGTGACCAAGTTCAGAAGAGTAGAAACGAATGAATTCGTCTAGTGAACGGACGATTACGATCTAGTAAAACTTATCCAAGTTGTTTATCATACTTCTTGGATGTGAGCATCGTGCGCCAACAAAGCAAGCCAAGTTTTACTCGCGTGTTCTGAACTGGGTGTTACTTTGAAACTGGTGACTTATGAATGCGTCGAGTAATCTGCAACTTTGTGTTAATAGGGTGACCATGATTTCTATAAAAAAGACTCAAGCGCAGTAAATATACTGAATAATCAAACTATCTATTTACTGGTTTACAAGTAAACTCCGGATCAACTGCATGTTCAGCAGTAGATACCTAATTCTACGATCTTTACACAAGTTAGTTTCTAAACTGCTCCTGTTGACTGACTGTGAGTTCCGGTAGATCCTGATAGATGTAGATCCCTAGGGAAGGTCACTAACTGGAACTTCTGTTAAATTCTGGTGGTGTGTGTAGAAGAAATACAAATCATCATTTTAAAATAATCATTCGAATCGATGGAAGTGATCGAGCTTAAGACGTCAAAAATGTTGTTCACTAACACTGAAACGACCATTTGGTCTTTCTCTCAATCTAACTTCTGCTTGTTAGGTGCAAAAATGTGTAGATTCATTCCACTATTCCTACTTCCACAGACTGCCCCTAAAGTGATGTGCTCCAACATTCTCCAAACTGTTAGTTGAATACTTTGGATCTTATGGTTACTACATAAAATTCATACCTAGGCGACCGTTTGGATCTAACCTAACTCCCCTCCCGTGGGTGTGCAGACAGCCCGCGTTCGCTGCCGTCAGTGTCCAATTTGAGGGTTCAGTAGTCGGATGTACCCGTGCCATTGTGTTTTATTTGATCGGTGCAACAGAGTTGCCGTTTTCGCATGTTTTGTAATGTCTAGTGTAAGGTATACTAGTCCAGACAACTAGCACAACGTGTGGTCTACTGAGAGGAAGTCTTCAATATGTGATAAATTGGGAGAAATAGACAGTGGGACTGGTTGAAATAGCCCACCCCTAACATGGTGGAAACCAGCTACCGATGACAAAAAGGTGCCAGTTGGGGGAAAACATCTGTAGTGAAAGAACTCAAACTGAGTGTAAATTTGAAACGAAAGTGTTCGTCGAACATTAATTGTGCCTATGATGTTTTGAAAAATGTTTCCTGACGACAATATTTTACCGATGATAAAGTGTTTCTACGGGTTATGTGCAACCAGAAAGGAGTACAACTCAGAGGAAGAGGAAATGGAGACCTTTGTTGGCTAACTATATGCTTGTAGGCTCTGTGGAAAGTGGACTGTGTTTTGTCTTCTTCGAAGTGTCAATTTAAGGGCAACTATCTTCAGGCATTCCGTGAGTCGGAAGAAGGTTTGGCAGATAGACGAACGTGTGTGATTTGACGCTAATTGCCAACGTCCCAAAGAACCGACGAATTCGACAACGAATTTTATTTGGTTTTCAACTTTACAAACAAGTATGTTAACAATCGCTTACCTCGTTCCGGCTTTGTGAATCTCATCCGAGATATGGTCACAATTAGCTTGATGGTATAGTCATTCGTATGATTGCTAACTTATAGCACAAATGATACCTTATATGTACAGATGACTTGTTCGCAAGTCCCACATTGACAGATCTCTCCGTAAATAAACGGACTACTGTATGGAGAACACTTTGTAAGACATTCTATGGAGTACCACAAGAACATCACAGAGAATTGCTCTCGTTGCACTACAGACAGTTTTCTATTGAACGGAAGTAGTTTTTGTGTGAAATATGGCTGTACATAAGGCTGTTATTACTTCATTAAAATATGCCATTTTGTTTCTTCGAGGTTTTGCGTCGGAATGATTGATTATTTTCTTTAAAGTAGAGGTTCGTGGTATCGACCAGTGCATCGGTCGATTTGCAAAAATACGATTCTTAATATCCCTTTAAGTTCAAGGACTTAATGCTGTCGCCAAAAGTTAGCAAATTATATTTCAATCGTTGGCATGGGCAAGGAAAAAATATTTCGTTTTTGGGTACCTAGAAAAAATGACCACTTTCTATCGATTTATGCGGTCAGTCTCGTGCTGTCTTTACAAACACATTTCTCTTTACAATTTCTTATTTCATACATTTGAAATTATTATTTTTTTGTGAACACTGAATTAACGGTCTAGATTATGGATTACATCACGTTAACGATAAACATACGAATGTTTTGCTCGTTCTTCGCTTGAAGAAATTGAACAGAGACCGTAGAATCTGTCAAGATTCACTGCTATATGCAGTGTATAGGGGCAGCTGTAAACCTCCTGATTCGGGGCAGAACAATACAAAATATTGAAGGTTTACTCAGATAAAACTGTCTAACCAAGTGAACTCTGAACATATAATTTGGACGCCAGCAGGTATCGGCCAATAGTACGGTAGCATAAACAGTCCACTGAGGCGGTACAGAATAAACAAAAAGAGAGAGAGTTCAGACGAGAGTTCTGTGTATCAATTGAGAGTATCTTACCTGTAACAATGTGAGAATCGTTCGGATAGCACTGAACGCAATTAATACATACAGATGAGAGGATATATACAAAGGACCTACAGTACGATACTTTGACCGATGGGGTATAGGTATTGGAGCAGTTGAGATTGACTTTGTGCAGGTTGCAGATGGTTGTAGACGGGTTGTAGATGGATAGCCGGTTGGTGGAGTCGCGGGACCGGATGTAGAGGTTCGGTGGTTAAACCACCTTCTAATGGACTGTTTCATCATCATACTGTCACTTTCACCACTGTGATCTATCTGTGATCTATCACTATCACTCATTCGACCCGTGTGACGAGCTAATCCAAAACGGATACTACAAACCATGTCATCGTCGCAACTCTCTTTCATATTTGTTATTGCACTGTCAGTTGAAAGTTTTTTTGATTTTTAGTTCAAATTGAATGAGTTGTTTGGCCTTCTTTGAGGAAATTTATCAACACTCTCATATTAACTCTTCTTGTCGTGCAATTTGAATATCTTTCTTACTGGTTTGAAACTTACCATTCGAGTACCCTATTTTTTTCAAAGAGAATGATTTCATTTTCACACTAACCTATCATCTATCTAACAAGCATTAACCGATTGAACTACAAAAATCTCCACTTTCATATCTTCCGATCTTATTTTCCTCCTGCTCACCTTGGTTATGCTGTTCGCGAGTGGAATCGTAAGTGGTACAGCCCAAGCCACATTTTGTGACGTCTTTTCACAAGCGTCCTATGGTATCGGTCAATCGGACAATCTTATTGGTAAAATGATAACTCCAATCGTGTCTATGTGAATAATTGAGTCTTCTCGACTTGCAATTGTAAACATCCACAGATGTATACCACAAGCACCACTTGACTGCAGCAGACAACAGAAGATTAATACAATCATGGAAGCTTGAAAGCAAGCCCATTTTCCTGAAACGAACCTGGTGATCAACCTATTGGAAGGCTAATCTTAGTGTCCTGACTTTTGACGTGGAGTTCACACATGAATTCATCCCGTGATGACACCGTCTGTACAGACTAAATTTGGGGCATTTCAGACCAGCCACAACCAAGCGCCCATCAAGGGAGATGCATTTGAGAACACGCTTCCTCCCTATCGGGATTTGAAGAAATGTGAGAATGAAACGTTATGAGTTAAGTGTTTTCGGAAGAAACAGGGTCAGTTTATTTACGCGTGATTAACGGTTATGCAGTAAGACAACGTGAAAATGTGGCTTTTGAATTCACCATAATTCTATGATCTCCTGGGACCTCGACCTTGCAACACAGACAATAATATTTCGCAGTAATTACCACCTCGTAGTTTAAAAGCGATCTTATTACAACCTGCCTTGAGTTCCTAGCTCAACTGCTTGAACGGTTAACGCTTTTACCAGTGTCATTTCTTACTCTGCTCTGGGTCCAAATCGAAGCTCAGAGATTTCTCAATTGGTGCGCTTGCAGTTTATTGAGTCGGCTACACCACTTTATCAACTTACAAACAGTTATTCGAAGCTACGCAAACATTTTTGTATCTATATGATCCACGAAGGAAAAAAATATTTCGACCGCAGGTGCTGTCGTTTTCAGAAACTGATCACGTAAACATGAAACTTTAGAGATAAGGACAAAATAATCGATTTATTGGAAGTCTCTGGGACAAAAGACTTATTAGCACAAACAAACTGCCTGTTCTAATTCGCCCTTACATTCAGTGTGACATAACTTGTGGAGGAAACTAAAGCTCAGAGAATCTCATTTCATCAGTAGATGTACCAAAGCATACTGATGCATGGCTCATGATTATAAATACTAATTCTACTACCTATGTTGAGTGGTGGTCATCATGTTTATTTGTTCAGAGTATACCACGTTAGCTGAGACAAACCACTGAAACGGCAGCGGACAAAACTTGGGTGTTTGACAGTCAGGATAAGTAAGATTGTAAAGTCCACTTGTTCTATTTCGCTCGATATAATCGAATAAGGATGAGTAGTTCTCATTACTGAAACGAGTAAGAACGAGCTGTGTATATTGTTCGGAACAATCACCGAATGAACAATGTTCAGTTGCTTTCGGTTAGGTGAACGATTTTGGGATATTCCGGTTTTCTATTGGTTGAAGCCGAAGAGGTTATGAATTTAGTTTGAAATTATTACCTTTGATTGCTTTCTGATGTCCTAGCAACTACAGAGGCTTGTAAAACTCGGAATTAGGGGCTTCGAATAGCCCTATAAATCTTACTCGAATGGAAAACTCTCACACAACTAATAAGAAGAAGAATTTGTCCCGGTTAAAATAAACATTTCTTTTTCATGAAACAAGAAGCCGGATTTATAGATGTAAAACAATATTAAAGGAATCACAGTCTGTCATTTGTCGATCGTATTGATATATACGAAGTCACAGGCTGTGAGCTAATTGGTGTAATACAGACCAATGGATTTAGCGAATAACGGAAGGTGTAATATTGAGATTGTTCGCCCAATCTTGGTGTAGTATCTTTAGCGCGAAGTTTTGATTGGCCCCCTGTTAGATCTTCTGTTGTGTCGAGGTTTGGATAAGCGGTGAATCAAACAGGTTTTCACCACAGGACTGTGAGTACGTTAGCACCAGACAGTGAGCGGTATGGCACGGAAAAAATGCTTGGAAGCTAAAGGACACTTCCAAACCTCAAAAAGACTAGAAAACATGTACACGTACTGTGCACGTACATGTCAACAAAGAAAATGGCGTTGCCCTACTGCCAACAGATATGGATACACGTTCCCCTGTGCAAGACAATGTGGTTGTATATTTTAATCTAGCTTGTAAGAGATGTCCAGAAACGGATGAATTCCTAGTCCAAGCTTCTTTTTTGATTACAACAATAGCAGACAAGTCATCTTTAATAGAACAGGTGGTATGGAAAAATCACTTTACACTTGAAACAGAAGACAGAGGAGCGAGGATCACATTCAGCGTTCACGTCTGGACAAAATTACCAATCTATTCGGTAACAGCTTAGATCACTGTATAGTTACCCGATTGAATCTCATTACTATTGCGGTCACGGAGGATATGAACACTGTCGAAAGGAACAGTTCTCAAGTCGGCCTGCCTAGACTTGGTGCAAATGTGTGATCCATCCGCATGATGTATCATCAACTGTTCTGGACACTTTGTGTGCGTGTCTACCAGTTTTCGCGTTCTGTTCTGTTCAATCGATATCTATTTGAATTGACCGTCTTATCGACCTCGGGAACTAATCGTACGCACATCTCTTGTTCACACAGTGACCCACATTAAACTGACCTCTCTGTATCTGCTTGCGTTGTTGTTGTTGTTGTTGTTGTTGTTGTTGTTGTTGTTGTTGTTGTTGTTGTTGTTGTTGTTGCAATAAAGCGTTTATTTGTGTATGATCAGTCTGTTGAGCGGTAAACACTGTGGAAGAGGAAATTTTAGTCAAATCAATTTGGTAACGTTACCTGACGATAGGGGCACTTCGCTGTATGCGTCACTCATGCCGTACATATCTTTCAGAGCAAGGAAACCATTACGCTGACTGTGTGAGGGAGAGCCACCTCAAGTGGAAACGCAGTACACCAGACTATCTAGCGTAAAGAGATTACTCACATATAGGATAGCGATTTTTTTATCGCCCACGCACATCCACTTGCGGATCAGCTACCTACCTGCATATATTGCTGCAGAGAGCAGTGACTAACGATCAGTGTGTTACATGTGTCATCAGCTGGCCTGTACATACATGCTTCGTAAACGACTGACCTAGTAGGAATCAGTAAGTCGATTCATTGATGCGCCTTATCACAGATATCAAGAAATGTAAACTTTCTGATAAAATATTCTCAATAAAAGAGGTTGACGATGAAGTGAATCAGCGTCAATTTTTCAGCAAATTTGATGTGAGTAGGATGTAATAGAAAGTCAGCGTTTCCGGGTGGCATGCAGAAGACTGTTATCGTGAATTCATTTACTAACAACATCATGTGATGAGAGTTTGAATGTGCAGGATTTGTTGGTATTCCTATTTCGGACCCTATGTGTTACAAGGGAAGGCGCCTCGATGCACTGTAAATTTACGGATAGCAGTCTTTCAGATTGCAAACAGGAGACCGCAGCTGTTCAAAGAAAGGAGATGGATATGGGGGTAAATTTACCGGTGAAGTGACTGAAATCCATATTACAGGCTCGATAGAATGAATTTCACGTGTACTGGAGTTTGTGCCTGTAAATGCTATTCGGGAGATTTTTGACGTGTAATCACGAAAGGATATATTGGATGAATTCAATAAAATGGCACCAACATGCAATTGCTGAAAGGGCAGTACATCACAATGAAAATTGTGCGTAAGCAAACAATGTTGAACACGTTTTCTGATGGATTTTTATTCAGTCGAACCAATTATAGAAACAATATATCAAATTATGATCATCTAATGGTGTAGCGTCCACATAAAGACCGAATATAATCCTTAGTACTGCAGTCTGTAGATCAGTGTATATTGTTACATGTGTGCAATTTAAGGGCATAAGTGGGAAAAGAGAATCTACTTGTCCCACAAGGCTTCGCCTCATTTTGTATAACCACTTAATAAAAACGGACAGTTGGCGACATTACCAAGATTTGACCGCGTTTTGATACTGCAAATGCTGATTCATTACAGTCTGTTTCAATTATTTGTATGCTTGAAGTCTATTTACTGAACTATTTTGAGCCTGACTGATCGCAGGTTGTTGTACTCCGTTCAAATTGTAATTGGTCTCACGTTTTTCTTTATATTGTACAATTCAATCTGTTCCCTGTTCTTACTATTTTGTGTCCAAGCAGGTACTGTCAATTTGTTATATTGGGCTAATCAACACAATAGTCTCTTCATCGACGAACAACTCCTTTAGTATGGTGTAACTGGCGTCCACGTGTAACTTATATCCAGAGTCGTCACCAGTTCCCTGATGAATTACGATCTTCCGTACAGTATTATGTCGTTCCACCAATGACATTTTACTATTGGCTACAGGAGGACCACTTTCGGACGGTGCAGTGGGACTTGCCAGCCTGTGAGGCCCTCTCATTGAAGGGTCTATCAGACCTTCTTCTTATCTAATAGACAGTTTTGCTCTTTGTTAAACTCGCCTTCATTTTGTTTCTTATTGGTGTAACGGCTAAGTTGTACTCACTTCGCCGGTCATCTTATATCTAAACTCTGTTTATGGGTCTGACTGAGGTCAGCCTAACTAAGACCTTGTGAATAATGTACCATTCAAAATCGCAGCACATTTGGAAATTTGCAGAGGCTGTGGCAATTTGCCAGATCAAACCTGTGCTAGAAAGTAGGCCTTGTTTTAGTTAACAGAACGGAAGGCAATATTTTGAATTTATCCGAGTATTTTGATGCTTCTGTATAAGTTTGGAAGAAAACTTGTTACTTCACCGGCCGCCTCATTATGCCTGTCATGATAACTATCTGTCGAAGGTTATTTACAGTTATATATATATATATATTTATAGGTAAACAGACAATTTGTTCTCCAACACTGTTAAAACTTTGCTTGCTGTTGACCGAATCACTAAAGTTATACTGATGAGCAATTGTGCTGGTTGATTGAGATAACCTTATCGTAGTAATCAATTCCTTGGATGTCTTGGTGGACACCAAGTATACATTAAATTGGCCGGGTAACTTCAGGGCTCTCGGAAAGTCTTCGTAACTCAGCTGGCTAAGAACATGCCTCTAAAGGTATGCCCTTCTTGTCACTGGTTAGAATCGAGCTGGAGTCGGGACTTTTCGCAAATGAATGACCTCACATTCAATACATTTGCTTTACTACTCACCAGCATTCACAAGTTACCAAAGAAATAGATAGTAAGCAGAATGTTTGACGACTTAAAAACCGCCTTTATTATCACTAGGTTGTTATTGTTATTTTATTGTAAATAACCCTCGACAAATAGTTATCACGATAGGCATAATGAGACGGCCGGCGAAGTAACAAGTTTTCTTCCAGACTTATACAGAAGCATCAAAATACTCGGATAAATTCAAAATATTGCCTTCCGTTCTGTTGACGGAAGCAACAATGTGCATTCGTCCAACGAACGCCAAATATAAGAACCAAGTCAAGCTGCTGGAAACCGTGGTACTATTAGCATAAACAATATAATCAATTACAAGGAACAATCCTCAGTTCGTTTGCGTTCGTGGAATAAGATACAATGGTTGGCCGCAATAGGCCGTCAAGGGTCCAAAAACCACGACAAGGCGACCGACAGGCAATGACAAACCGACGAAATGCGATCGGATCAGTCTAATGTGTGTCTAAATAGCCGATCTTCGGACGGACCGATTAGTCGGCATCAGTTTCACGGCGGCCCACGGGAAGGCCGTATTCACGAGGGGGGAGGGTGAGACGGGCAGACAGCAATGGGTGTATGGCAGGTGAGTGAGGTTCAACGATTAAGAGAGGCAGGATGGAGCAATTAGTAAAATTACATATGGGTTGTGGGAATAACAAGAACAGGCGTCTAGTTAGGCGGGGTCAAAGGGCACAGTTTAACAGGGTCAATCTAGAGGAATTTTGACTTCCAAAAACGTCCTACACCCAGTTTGTATCACAAGCAAGCGTTCTTCACAGAAAACAGGGTTTGGTAAAATATCTACCGGTAATATGTACAAAAGTGGATTGGCATAATGAATACGTAAGATCTGTGACAATCTACTTATACAGTCGTTAACCATTTCTGCCTAATAGTGAATGACATGAGATGAGAGTTGTCATCCACAATTCCAGACCAAGTTGACTGCTACGTTGACTTCATTTGGTCCTCGCTTGAATACATCTTAACAGTACGCAAACTGTTGGTTCCATTGACCATCACCAAAGTGGTGGACAACCGTTTTGCTACTGTCGGTTCTGATAAGAACCATGCGTGCCGCGGACTCGAACCCATGATCCGGTATTAAGAGACGGGTTTGTAGCCAAACTCTTATGGAGATCATATGCACCGGAGTTGTAAGAAGGTATGGGAATTATTTTCTTCAACTACTCCATTCTCCCATAGATTGCAATCTATCAACCGTTTGTAATGAGTTTGCGAAGCGGAAAACATCTACCAGAGTCTCAGAAGGGGTTGCTGGAGAGTTTTGTGGAAGGTTAATCCGAATGGTCATCACATTGACAATCCAAATACTCACGTTAATGACAAAGATTCTGTAAACCAAAGTAACGCAAGCGGCTATGGGTTAACGAAGTGAATGAAACCTCGTTGGAATTTTTTCCCCGCTGACGTAAGTTAATTTTTGAAAGGTTATATGAGAACATCAGTACTTCAAAAGGATCTACAACATAGTTTTTCTGTATCGAAGGCTTGAGTTTTAAACAAAATACCACCCAAGTCACGATTTACTGAACACTGGAAAGGCGGAATGAATCACTCCACTTGCTTCTGATCGACCGGTAGTTAACCCGGGAGAAACTCACCAGTTGGTAGTAGGAATTGTTTATTTTGTTACTACGAATAAGCACAGTATATAAACTAAACGACATTCGGAATGGACTATGACTTTCGCACCCATGTGTACTATCCATCCAGCAAGTTTAATGTGTTTACGGTTTCAAACTGAAGAGTAGTTTAAATGGTGCGTCATCTATTTGGATTAACACGGTATTTACTGTCTTCCTACCGGGCAATATGAGCATTACTCACGTACGAATACGGCTGGGCGTTTATACGTCATAGTTCACATATACCTAATATGTGGCCATTGGCTTAGTTGTTAGCATGATTGCCTCATGGAAGTTTGGCAGGAGTTCAAATCTCGACCGTGACAAGGATACACGCTGCTGACGAGCTCTGACGAGGACGAGTTACGAGTATAGCACTTCCTTTCGAAGGAGGCTTGCTGGTAAATCAGTACGAATGAGAAATCAAATCAACTGAGTACTGTTACATCTACCAAAATCCAACTATACTTATCAATAACCGTTTGATGATGATAGACTGACATCCATCACCTCATGGCACCTAGTGAAACAAAATTTCCGTGATCCTCATAGATTTATTTTTTTGAAACATGCAGGACACCAGTTACGGGGGCACGTAGTTGACCATGAGACAGCGCCCGTTTCGTGTGGTGCAATTGTCACGTGTTAACCGAAACGGAAGCATGACCCACTATTCTACAACGAAAGTCAGTATCGATGACAAACCAACTAGGGCTTCTCTCCAAATTGAAATGACAGAAATCATTAACTTGTTAAGCGGTGTTTTCATTACTGATGAGTAGTAAACTGTCCAGTCGGCTCCTTTCGAACAGCAGAAGCGCTGGAAGTCTTAGTCAAGGGGTCATCGACTGGGGTTAACAGACAGTAACCGTGTCTCTTCTCGAGGCGATCATTACTAACAAGCGAAAGTGGTTGAGCGTACACATATGATAATTCGGTCGTGCCTGATGTGAGGCCAATGGCGCAGTGGTAAACACGGTTGCCTCATGAAAACGTGACCAGAGTTCTAGTCCCAGCAGTGGCGATGATATGCACTACTGACGAGCTGCTCTAATTAGAGCGAAACTCTAGCCTATAGTGTTTCTGCTGTTTGAAAGGAGCCGACTGGAGTGTTTATGGGGATGTGACAGCTGTAATTAATTGTGAGTGGTGTTAAGTCAATATAAAAACGAAAATCCCTTACTAATCAGAAAGTCATAATTTTCACAAATGTGACCTGAGTATTGCTGTCAAAATGTTTGGCTAGAAGGAAAGGGCCGAGCAACATTGCGATTTCCAGTTACCGTATGTTGACTTGCAACATCAGAACAATGTGGATCACAATGAGTTGGACTCAAAAAGTAAACATATAGGTTGCTGTCTTTAGTTTAGAAAATGTTTTGAATAGCCGCCGTTATCAACGATATATTCTTTCATTAACCGTCAGCACATCGATAACTTCAGGGAAGCGCGTTATCCACCGCTTCCCTCTAAAACACTGCAGTTCCAGCATTCTTCCAGCGCAGTACCTTGAGTTGTGTCTTAGGACGGGTTCTCGTTTTTTCACCGCCCTACATATCGTGCATTACAGTCGACTGCGGAAGAGAATGCCCAATTTTCCTATACTACTTATGCAGTAATTGCTTTATCTCGTAAACCACTGATTCCTCAAATGTTGTTCAGTTTTTTCTAACGATTTTTACCTTAGCAACCAAGATTGTTTTGACTGTCAGCATCCGCTCAGTGTAATGAGCCAGCTTACTGAGGTATACACAATGAGAGCAATTTGTTGATGTCTTCGCAAAGGAAATTGGAAATACATGCTAACAAACTCTGGTTCTAGGCAAGTCTATCTGATCCTGTACACCAGTCGTAACAGTTAATTTGATGTTGGAACAGTTCAAGAGTCTAAGTTATGTGCACCCGGAAGTTCGCAAGACTCATAGCCGATGTGGTAATGCTTGCCTACTGACAAACCCTTGGTTAATTGTGAAAACTGAGCATAGCTGACGAACGGCAACCACCGGCTAAAAAGTGATGCTTATAGGCCCTAAACGATGATGCGACTAGGCTAAACTATGTTGGGAAAAACTCGTTGACATCTGTCACGTGATTGGTGGTGTTTTATTTCCCTTCTGCATTGTCGTACGGAGTCTATGCCGAAAAATGAGTGTTTGCAAACACGACGATTTGATGAAAACTGCTACCAGTAAGGACAGAAATAAGCCCCCTCAGCCATTACTCCAAATTGTAATTGAATAAGCGTGTGTTTATTTGCGAGTTGTATATCAAGTTAAGATGAAACTTCGTTTGCAATCGAATTTAAATTTTATACACGACGTATTCATTACATTATTTAATCAAAAAATGGGCGAGATTTATAATATTACATCAGTGGTCTTCACTGGGTTAGGAGAGGTTTGAACTTTTGTTTTAAATACGACTTGGTAAGCGGTACATGCTTACACGAGGCTGCCTTCTGGAAGGTCACCGCAGTTTCCAGCTGATCAAAGTTCCACGTGACATACTGACTAATCCTATAAACAACGCGCATAGCGCAATTTTGAGTGATCCGTTTAAAAAAGTATCCGTTTACTTCGGCCAAACAATCTTTCATAGGTTGAATAAAATGACATGGTGTTTTTGGCCCACAGTTTGTTTACTGATTGGTTTTGTTCACCTGCTTTTCATTAGTACGTTTGTCTGAATGATCAGCTTCGGTTGCACGTATTTCAGTCAGCAGGTGGTTGTTTTACCTGCTATTCCTTCGGTTGGTTATTTGGTTCCACGTCGCTTTACTGAAAAACCGGAATTAATGCAAACTAGTAACCAACAAAAAATCGAAACGGAATAAGACTGGTTCGTCAGAAATCCGGCTGCTTTTCACGTGAATATTTTCTTTGACCTTTTGTGTTGTTGATTGGACATTACCCAGATGAAAAACATAACCCACGTTCTAACCCATCTGAAGGTCACAAACTAATTTTTAACAGACCTCTGCTGTTTCGTCCATCGGCCAATCACGTTAAAGCGATTAAAACGGGTGCTCATTCGACAAAATCTAGAGTTCAAACATTGAGTTTTGTTTATCCATCTCGTCAAAGCATAAAGAAGACGTCGTGAACAGTTGACGTTTCGATTTATTCTTATTTGTCGCTATCATAAAACCAGGCAGTTTCATACAAACTATCCATATTAACAATTATGGAACAAGTCAAGCAAATAGTTCTATTCATTCTCAAACTGACGATGTAAACAGTTCTACGGCAAAAAGACTATTTATGTCAATATCTTCCATGAGAACAAAACTGACCATTGTCTGATTGGCATTGCTTCACTACTCACCAGCGATTTCTGATTCCGATTACGTAACAGTGTCATGAACGATTAGATGAAAAATAAAACAAAAGAGAATTGTTTTTTAAACTTAGAACTGTAGAGAAATCGGCATCTTATATACGACCGGGGGAAATCATACTCTAAAGCGTTTGATGATCATTTAAACAAAAGTTTCTGATATCCGGACAACCAAGTCAATCATTTACATATATTATGGTTTTTTTTGAAGTACTTACTAGAGTTCATGGATATATCCACTATTATACGTTTTACAAGTCTTCACTACTCTCATGTTGATTACTATCGAGTACTATTGGACAGGTCACACTTCCAGTACTGCTTTATTAAAGTTATGTACAGTTACAGTCTTGAGCAGAATTCACGAGTATGTGAGATGAATACGACTCTCGTTGATCATGGCAACAATGAACTTATTATATGAGCTCAAGGAGGTAAAACGATGTCCGAACATCAGTGGTATGTTACATAAACTGAGTGACGGAACAATCATACCTTAAGTATTGGAACAGACAACCTTCAGATGTCTTTAATCAGTTTTTCGAATGACAGTTCTTACCTATCCTCCATGTATACTGAATGCACTGAGGTATGTGTTCTACACAAAATAATTCTATTCAAAGATGTACATTTCTACTACTCAGCTTATAGGTGACAGATTTGAGGCAACTACGCATACGTTTCGACTGGTTGGTAGCAAGATCACGAATGGCAGTGATTGAAAATGAATTCTCACACATATATGTCGCATCTGTGGTTCAGGTCTCTACATTCAAGGTCACTTAGGTTGACGAGCAAATATTGCAGACTTTATCGTTTGTTGAGGACCAAATGTGTATGCGATGCTGATTTGTTGAAGTGTATTGAGCTTGTGTGGTCCCAGAAGATTGAACTGTGTTCAAATTTCAACGGGTCTTGCACCTTACTTCATACTTTACTATACTAAGTCATCTGCTTATAACATATCTTCAGCTTCTCCATCTGTTTCCTAGTGAACTGCAATTTTATGTTCATTATTGTGTCTCTCCATCAATGACACTTTCCTACTGACGACAAGAGGACTACTTTCTGACAGTACAGTGGGACTTGCCGGCCTCTGGGTCCATCTCCTTGAAGATTTCATCAAATCTTCCTCCTATCCACCGGACAGTTTGCTGTTTGTTAAAGCCGCCTTGACTTGGTTTCTTACTGGTGTAACGGCTAAATTGTCTTTAGTACGCCATTCGTTTTATACACTGACTATTTTCTGTGCGACTTTTTTTCGACCGCGTTGTTTTCACTGTTTGGTATCCAGTCGACATGACGCATTATTCAGCTGATTGGTACTGTATAGTTTAATTTTACTACAAGGAATTATAACTGATGCCTGTTATACCTACCTTAGTTGTAATGGTTCTGTTCAATACTATCGTATTTACCATTGTTTCAAATATCCGCATTACGATAATGAGAATAAAGACATATAGGCAAATATATGTTTTCGATAATTCATCTTCAGGCCGGTACAATTATATAAGGAGTTAATGGAGTTAAATCGAGATAACAATCAGACTTATTACAGAGAAACTAGGTCACTGGTCAGTTAATTAGGGATGGCTTGATTGGTCGATTGCGTCACGCTTGTCCATTGGTTTGACCACGCAGGTTGGCCATCGATCCGGTGGATTTGTGGCCTGAAGATGAATTATCGAAAACATATGTTCGCCTATGTGTATTTACCATTGTCTACAATCTGTGTTGCATGGACGCGTCAGTTTGCTAACGTCATTTAGGTTATTTGGTATTAATAATTCGTCTCCTCAACACTTATCCGTTGTTAGCATTTGACAGTGAAAAGTGGTCCTGTCTACTACACGTCACCGTTGGATTCGGAGGTCATATAAGCTCAACACACGATCATAAAACTGTCAAATTTTAGTACATCTATAATTTGTCCTTACTACCTTGACAGACACCTCCTCAGCTGCATGACGAATTTGTAAATGGGCAGTATCTAAGTGGGACAGACAGTTAGCAGTCTTCAGAGGCCATTTCTGAAACAACTATAGTGGTTTCAGAACTAGTCCAATTTTGTAATGGCTTGTACAGTTGGAAGGCGCGAAATGCACGCAACACAAGCCAACAGCATAATTTAAACGGGGATATGATACGACCTCAAGAAAGTGAGACCTTCTGCCTAATCACTGGAAGTCAGTTTATTATATGTCTCAGGTGGATACTTTGAATATCGGTAAGCTTTTGTAATAACTAAACTAAGTTTAAGCTATTTCGAAAACTAAAAATCTTATGACTGTCATATATTTAAGGTTACTGGTGGACAACGTGTTCCCCGTCTTTAAGTGATCAATAGTAGTGAATTCATAATCTAACGATACACTAAAGTATATAGCATATAAGTGCCTGCTCACACAAAAATCTTGACCATGTTACCGTGGATATACTCTGAGAAAATCAACTGAGCAGGGAATGCATGAAAATGATCAGAAAAGGATCTGTATATCTGTAAATATGACCCCAGTTTGAATATAATCAAATCATACTCAGAAGGTTAAAGTGCACTTCTAATGACTTGTCAAGAAAATGGAATATTTCCATCCAGCTATCAGTCAGGATTCGCGTAATAGCGTTAACCTCTGTCTATCTAAACAATCAGAACGAATATCAGGATGTAAATACTTGAACAGTGACCTGATGACAACTGTCGCATCCGAAGTTCACCAGTACCGCTCACTTAGCGAAGTTAAAACACACGTCATGACTCACACCCTTGTCAAATAATCCTGGCTTATAAACAGGTTGATGGCAAACGTATGATGTACCAATTATTCTGTTGACCTATTTCGATAAGATAACAACGAAGACCGGACAACCGTGCATCTTACGATTGCGTTTTATCGAAGTGCTTTGCTGAAATTATTTAAGATAAGCCTCTATGTCATGCTTATCTTCACCTCAACTTTTTCACTCTGAACAGGACGTTGTGTCATATTCAAAAAGGGGGCTAACACTGAGATATAAGCGGTTGGTACACGAATCTTATACTATGCACAAAGTTAACTGAAATTAATCTGTACGCTTTTAAAAAATCTCCAATAACATCCAATCTAAGCAGAAACTTACAACAAAATACAGATTGGCCACTGTTTCTATTAAGCTTGTTGAATACTTATTTGTGAATACTGCTCGCCGATGATTTTCAAAACAAACGATTGTTTACTTTTAGGTACGGATATTGCACTGTTGAATCTAACACGGTCAAGAGAAGTTGGCCTCGGTTAGCGGACTCTGACCTAACCTGGAAAGTGCACGACCCTTACCCACAGCTATCAATGTTCATACACGAACGTTGATTGCAAAACCACTCAACTGAAGTGAAGGGAACAATATGTGACTACTGTTGTGACCACAAAAGATGTTTATGGTATGAACTCCCGTACAGGTTGTGTAAAAACATAGAACCACGAACACGTGCACTCATTTGCACGGCTGACGTGCATTCACACACATTGGGCAGCAGTTTGTTGTCATTCGCCTTGGTGGCATTTCCACCATAGTGCGTATAAACTATTCCGATGGTGGCTTTTGGTCGGTCGTCTTCCTTAAGTTGAGGCTTAAGCTTTAGTTCCCAAATGTACGCATTATTCTGCTCACAGACGAGGCTGCCTGTTATACAATACTACGGTTATTACCGATGAGTAATAGGGGATTTTGGTTTTCATATCAAATTCCCCTACTGTTCATCAGTAGACAAATACCGCTCAACAAGTCGATGATTTCTGGGACTTTAACTTGGAGAGAAGTCCTAGTCGTGGGGTCATCGATTGGAGTTAACAGACAGTATCTATGTCTCCTCTCGAGGCGATCGGGCAACCTGATCAGTACTCACAAACGAAGGTGGTTTTGCGTTCACATGCAATGATAATTCGGTCCTACCTAATGTGAAGTCAATGGCGCAATGGTAAACACGGTTGCTTGCTCATGAACAGCGTGGCTGTGGTTCAAGTCTCGGCAGTGGCGGTGATATGCACTACTGATGAGATGCTCTAATGAGAACGAACTCGAGTCTAGTGCCTCTGTTTTTCGAAAGGAGCCGACTGGAATGTCTATGGGACTGTGGCAGCTGAGATCAGTTATGAGTGATCTTCATTCTATATGACTACTGTTATTATATATATATATATATATATATATATATATATATATAAGTGTCGATAGTCCGCATTATCTTTGCTGAATACTGTTCATCCGTTCAGTCAATATTTTAATAGACTGAACGCAATCCATAAGGATTACAGTGTTCATCTTCTGTCAAGTAACGTAAATGCTGGGACTGTGATGTCTAATTAAGCGGAACGTTGACCGACGTGCGGACTTCTGTCACAATCGATGAATCGGATGATCAGCGGCATTTAGCAAAAGACATCAGGTTGACCTATGTTGATGGAGAGTACATGGGCATATAAGATAACAGCGTTTTCTACACGTCCGGTTTGAACATGCCAGTTGATAGTAACTGAACCTAAAAATGTGTTTTGTCCACGAGTGTGCAGTGTGCATAGGTGAGCTCTGCGGGCACAGCAGGGTTCAGTTTTCGTCCAAAAATGTAAAACCATTTACAGCAAGAGATGTGCAATGAGAACTCTTGTAATCAAACTAATCTTACAAAAACATTTTATTTTAACCTATATTTATACAGTGGTTTATTATATATACTGCTTTCAGATGTCCTCATGTTACCCGGTGACGATTATCGCTGAAGACACTACATCTGAAAGAGATAACATATTCATGTGAATTAGAAATAAAGGTTACTGTTCCGTTAACTCAGTTTGCTGGTCTATGAAAGACTCAGTCAGTCATTTGTTTTCACAGAGGTCAGAGTCAGGTGCAAATGTTTAATTTTAATCATCTCGTTATATCTAGATTGTCATTACTAACCGCCAAATGGTTAATCACCCTACTAGTGACCAAGTAAATCACCGATATACAGCAACGATTACAGAAGTCATCGATACCAAGAAGTGAGCACATCTAACGACAAGCTCAGCATATCCAACAGAGTCTACAAAAGCTAACTACACTGTGTGAGCAACGCCCTTTCCAGTACTTTTCAACCGTTCATTGTGTGATTCAAGCCTCTCCTTGATTGTTCACTGGTGAACATTACTCACCGATGTTACCAGGACTCACTACCGATCGAAGCTACCTTAGAGATAAAAGTGTCAAACAGAGTGAAACTTCTTCTGGAGTAGAAGCTGAGTACTATCAAAGTTCTAGCCAACAAACTGTTAGAACTATAACAAGGAGTAAAGGAGATAACACCTGAACAGAGTGAACTTATTATCAGAAGGTCATCAAGGTGGGTAAATGGCACTACGCATTAAGTTTTACACACACATCAACAGTTGCTGGCTAATACGAAGTGAACATCACTCACAAATGATCCCGGTTCTTGTTTTCCCATAGAATTTAAGTAGCTCCTTCTGAAAAGGAAGTACTACCAGTCAAGAGTTTGGGTCTAGATGATATGTCAAATCAGTGAATGGATTGCGTAGATCAATAGTGCAACTTGTGTCCTTGAGGCTTTTGGCCATTGCTTATTCGTATCTGTTAACGTAGGAAGTACACTGTTTTATGCACGGAAGAGTGGCGTTCAGTACGAATGATATATATATATATATATATATATATATATATATATAAGCCAATCGACGGTACCCTAACTCAGAGCTATCTAGACTCAACATTGATAGACATTTTCCTGAGGATGACCGAGAAACAAATTTTGGATGACACTTATCTGACTACTTTCTGCGAAATTATATCGGCGATACTCTAAGTTACATTGGGTATGATCGTTACTTCCGCTTCAAATAGTGTGATATCTAAATACTAACATTCAACCGTCATCTCGGAGGTTAGGATGTTGAATACGATTTGTAGGTTTGTCACAAGAATACTTAGAATGGTCGATATTTCTAGTTCATCAACTTCACCCCCGTGGTCCATGAGCAGACCTATTTGAAGTTGATGAGTGGTAGGGGATTTGGTTTATTTCAAGTTGAACATCACCCACAATTGATCGCA